>MBAC02003941.1:0-56865 GCA_001712635.2 Nothophytophthora sp. Chile5 | reverse complement strand
CGGAGCCTCCAACGACAGAGCCCCCGACCACGGAGCCTCCAACGACGGAGCCTCCGACCACACAGCCTCCGACGACTCAGCCTCCGACCACACAACCTCCGACCACACAACCTCCGACGACTCAACCTCCGACGACTCAGCCTCCGACGACTCAGCCGCCAACCACACAGCCGCCCTCGCCCTGTGACAACCAAGGCATCCATGGCGTCCAGGTCGACAACAAGGTCCGTTACAACAACGGCGGCATTTACTCGTCCACGAACGGCGGCCCCAGTTCCCAGACCTGGCACAGCTGCTGCGACAAGTGCTATGGAGATTCGAAATGCAAAGCTTTCAGCTTCTACAACACGGCGTCGACAAGCAAATGCGATTTGACGACCTCGCTCTCGAACCGGCAGACGGGCCAAAACAACTGGCAGTCGGGCAAAATGCCCTAAAGGCCGTGATTGGGAGGCAAGATCCGCCGAGACAAGATCCTCAACGGCGAGGCGTCGGATGCATCTTTTGCGTGACCAAGAGCCCCACGCCGTTGCACACAACGCTGCAATTGAAGCGCGTTCTACATGAATTGCTGTGGCCATTCTTTAGTTACTAACTCAAGTCAATAACTAAATCGAATACCTTCGTTTCTGCTCTCGTGGCTGTCTAAAAATACGCATCCGGCCTCCAGGTTGGTGCCATCCGCATGTCTTCACCCCACACTCTCCGTGTCGACATGAAGCTCCCAGCATCTTCTAGCGACACTCGCACGATGGCTGCTCCTCCGCCTTCGATGCTGTGCCTCGCCTGCCACGGCCAATTCTTCGCGGCGTCGCTGCCCATTCATCAAAAGACCTGCTTCCAGCGCAACGCCTTCGCGTTGATCCCTTGCGCGAAGTGCAAGAACTCTATCAGGTAGCCTCACAGAGTTCTGTTTACGGGAGAATCTCCAGGTGGCACTGATTCTTGTCCCTTCCTGTGGGGAAGCCCCGTGTAGAGCGAGCGGTTTCCACAGCCACACTGCCTTGTGTTCAGGAGCAACATCTCGTGCAGTTCCGGGCCCTGTTGCAGAGCTCGTGAACTCGAGCAAGAGCGCACCGATAGCGTTGAACCTTCCGGAGGAGGACGGGCGAGTGCGATGTAAAGTCTGCGACCGGGCGTTCAGCCAGGTAGGGAGTCTTGCTGGGTGAACCAATGGCTTCATTAAGCGGCTGAACATCGTCGGTGTTGTCTTGTGTGACTCCAGGACCGGATTGCGAAGCACCAGTCCGTATGCCACGGCAAGCCTCGCGTCGTTAATGGAGCCAGACCAGCGCCTTCAGCCGCACTTGGAGCGCCCATGCGATTGAGTGGGGTTTTGCCCCAGCGTAGTCGCCGCAAGACCGTCCACTCTCAACTTGCTATAGGCTCACGGTTGCAGCGAGCACCCGCTGTTATCTTCCCAGGCTTCGATGAACGCGATACACAGAGCAGCTACAGACCACGGCGGGATTCTGCAGTGCGGGACATCCAGCGGCGCCAGTCCTGCAGTTATCCGGGAGGGCGAGCGATGAGAAGTGGGGCGTGTGACACATCGAACGCCAGCTCGGCCGATAATCCGTTGGCTACAAACCCGCTGATGACCGTCCAGACAGCGGCTAGAGGCCAGTATTTTTAACAGGAGTTGCGCAGATATCTCATCGCATGCGTGTATTATGCCATGACTGTTATAGTACACTTGCTCGCAGGCGTCAAGAAAGCAGTGAAGGTGTCTCGTGGCTGGCGGCTTGCACTGGCGTGTTCAGGCTCTCGTACTCACAGTGTCACTTGAGTTCGCGAGAGGTGGTTGGTGAAGACACGTCTCGCTCGCAAGAGTCGCGTGACTCGAGTGAGGCGTTGGCCGCCCTTCCCTCCGACTCGCTCCCATTGAGCCGGACTGATGAGGAGCTTCTTTCCACGACTCATGCTCGCTGTCCGTGACTGCGGTGGGGTCACGCACTGACGGCCAAGCATTATTGCAGTCGAATGGTCTGCCTCTTCTTGAACGCGGACAAAGCAGCCACGAGGTCGTTCCCATTTGACGGGACTTGTGCTGGTCGGCGGAGGCTTCACCAGCTTCTCGCCATTGCGAGCAGAGGCCGAGGTATCCGCCACGAACACTCCATTAGCACTTATTATGCGCGAGAGTCGTGCTGCATGGATGCCGCGCTTGCGCTCCCACGAGACGGAAACGTCAGCTTTGAACTTCCGCGAGGACGACGCGAACGCGGCCGTTGGCCCGCAACTCGCGACTTCCCTTCCGTTCGAACGGGGGAACCGCCCGTGGGCGACGGTCGCGCTGCTGAGCTGCAGGTAAAGCTTCATTTGTTGCGCTTGGTAGTCGACTGCTGTCCTGGGCTGGCGGGGGGCGAATTGGATTATGGCGAGTGGTGTGCTGGCAACGTCGCGGAGAAGAGGTGACAATCACTCGCGACCGGCTCAGCGAAAGAAAAAGGGCAACCGTCACTCTTGACATGGGTGGCGACTGGCGAAATTGCTCAAGTGAGTGATGTTCAATTGCGCTGCAGCGATCATCACGCGCTCGTAGACATGTGTCTTGTGTATACATACGTGTATACACATATTACGAAGTAAGCAATGGAACCGGCTCAAACCACCTCCATGAGCATGGCCACGCCTGCCAGCACCCACTTGGCGGGCGGCGCCTTCGTCCGCAGTGGCGAGACGAACACCAGCGTCGGTCCGCGCTGCTGCGTGCGGTATACGGGGCACTCGAACACGTTGCCGCTCGTTGCTGCCCCCGCCGTCCCGTGTTTGCTGCTATTGCCGCCTCCGGAGCCGCCGGACGCGTCTTTGGTCGGCGCCACCAGGATGGCTCGACACGTGAGCACCGGCATGGCGACATGCATTTCTCGAGGTAGACTGGTCTCCAGCATGCCGTTGCCCAAGTCCCAGCGCGCGCCTTCCAGGTACAGGCCGTGGACATACTGACCATCTCGAGCGGGGGCATCCACCGTGTCCACAGTGCGCTTGGTCACGTCGGCTGTGATCCGCAGAGAGTCCAGCTCCACTCTGTTCTTGCGTGCCGCTGTCTGGAGCACCGCAGTGAGGAAGGCCTGAGGGTTGAAGAGGCCTGGTAGCCAGAGCACGAGGGGCAGCTCCGGCGCGGAGGCGGTCCACTCCTGAAGCTGAGCGATCCGCTGCTGCAGATTGGCCAGCCACGGAGCTAGCGATCGTCGCGAGGGACATGCGGCAGCTACCCAGGTCTCCGGCACGCGCTCATAGTAGAGGAACATCTGGAGTCGATCCATGGCCTCCGTGAGCGGGATATCGCCGCGGAAACCCAGCTCCAACTCTGCCAAGGAGGCGGTCATGGTCTCCAGCAAGTGGTTCATGTGCTCGCACTCCTGCAGTAGCACCGTCTGAAACGGATCCATTTCCTCTGCATCTGGCACCGCGACTGAGGACGCGCTCCGACCGCCTTTACTGCGTCGTAGAGAGGTCCCAGCGCCCTCCTTTGCATGTGACTCGGACGAGCCCTTGAAGAAGAGCTCCTGGATGTCGAAGCGGAAGTCGCGGTAGTTTTCCAGCACGTCCTGTAGCACGCCCTCCGCGGCCAATTGCACGGCATCAGCCGTCTCTTTTGCACTCGCGCCTCCCCCTGCGTCCCCTTCGTCGCTGGTGTCGCTGTCCTGGGGATCCTCTTCCTTGGCCGCGAGCAGCACCATCGTCTGCAACAACCGCTGTCCGTTCTCGGTTCGGAACGCCACTTCGGCGTTCGGGTGCAGCCCAAACGCACTGGGCGTCTCATTCAACAGTGACACGTGCACATGTTCCAGGATCCGATCGAATCCCGCGGAGAGTTTGGGCGCCAGGAAGTCGCGCCGTTGCTGCCCCGTTGAGCTCGCGCCGTCTCCAGCATCGCCCGCGCCTCCAGCTCCAGATCCACCGCCTCCGTTATCCGCGCCGCTAGTGCCACCTCCACCGCCGCTCCCTCCACTGGCCTCGTCACCGAATGGCAGCATGGAGAGCTCGTCCAGGAGGTCGTCACGCAAGAAATACTGCAAATAGGTAGCAGCCACGAGTCGGTCGAGTGCGTTGACTATATGGCCACCGTACATGATTTCCCCAAAGAGGTAGCGCAGATCGGGCCACGGCACGCGAGCAGGGGCGTTGTCCATGTAGTTTCGCAGCACTGTGCTGCTGGCGAGAAGGTCGCTGGCCGCGAAGGGGTACGACATGTTGAAGCCCTGAGGGCCGAACTTCTTGCGCTCCAGCATGAGCGAGTGGAAATAGCACAGCGCGAAGAGGATGCAGCGTGTGCGAGGCTCCAGTTCGTCCACATCTGCCTTGGGGAAACAGCAGAAGGCGCGCTTGACGTTGGCACGGAGTCCCGTGGGAGGCTCATTCGTGATCTTAATGGACCGCTCCAGCACGGCAATGGGGATCTGAGGCGACGGGTCGCTCGTAATGAACAAGCGGAAGTTCGGGTGCAAGGTCCCTATCCCACCTCCACTTCCTCCTGTTGCTGGTGGAAGCATTGGCAATGACCGACTTGCGGCTATGCCACCTCCTTCCTTGGCTCCAGAGAGGTTACTGCGCAACGTGGCGTAGGAGGCAGACTTGCTGGCCTTCGCCAGCTGCTCGAGCCACTTGTCCAGCTCCAGCATCCACTTTGGCATGAGGTGCACGTTGTTGAGGATGATCCAGTGGCCGTTCTCCACCGACATCTGCAAGGTCTTCATGGCCACCCGCTCTTGGCCTTGGCCCAGCGCGATGTTGTGGTAGTCCACGCCTTTGATCCGCTCCTGGTCCTGCAGCGCCAGCTTGTCCACGTCCGCCACCACATCCGTGCCTGGCGACAGGATGAAGTACATGGGCGTCCAGGGCGTGCTCTCCTTGAACGCGCTCTTGAGCACGGCGAAGCTGTTGAGTTGGCTGTCGCAAGTGAGGAACTGCACGCCGTTGGGCAGCGTCTGCGCGATGAAGTTGCTCACCGCTTGGGTCACTCGATCCGGACGAAGACATTTGACCGCGATGAGTTTCAGGAACGGTGCCGATTTGTCGAGGTCCCGCCAGTCCAGCGGAAGTTTCTCCAGCTCGGGGCTGGCCGAGTTGTACCACTCGCGGAACCGCGGCTCGGACTCCTCCAGGTCGGCCACGAACCGCTCGAACGGCTCCAGCGTGATGAGCGCCTGCAAGGATTGCCACTGGGACTCGCTCAGCCACGAAATTGAGTTCTCCGGGCCCACGACCTTGGGGCCTTGCAGCAGGAAGCGCGCGTACTCCGGCTCGTAGCCGCTGTTGACGCCGATGACGTTGCGCCGCAGCAAGAGGAAGACCAATTGGGTCAGAAACAGCAGCTTGTGCTCTTCGAAAAGTCCTCTCGTGACCATGGAGAACAGCGTCCAGCGCAGAGCCTCCTTCAGCACGCCCACTCTCTCGTAGGCGGTTGCTGCGCCACTCGTTTGGGCGTGAGAGGCCTCGCCGCTGGAACTGGCGCTACTGGTTGGCGGTGCCGATACCGACGGGATGCCGTCCATGGCCACGTAGAAGAAGGTCATGTACGACTCGAGCGAGTAGCGGTACATGTGGTTGACCTTGCTTAGCTGACTCATGAGGAAGTAGAGCATGCTGGCCTCGTTCGCCACGGGGCGATAGACCTCCCGAGCCAGATTGATCTCCCGCTCCGCGTCTTTACCCTTCCGCAACGCGACCCCGACGTCGATGGCCGTGAGCTTCGTCTTCTCCAGACCTTCGATCAGCGGCACGTCCGACAGGATGTCGTCGGGGGCGTTCGACAGTCGCTCCAGCAATTCGTTCTCGAGCTGCAGCAGTTGGATCTGATAGCCGTTGAACTCCTGCTGCAGCTGCCGCTTCTGGGTCTCCAGCTCCGGTTGCTCCAGATTCACCACGTTCGCCAGTAGTTGGTCCTCTAGCCCCTTCTCCGTCACACAGAAATCGATCAGCGTGCAGTAAGCCAAGATCTCCGGCCGGTAGTGCGGATTCGGCAGCTTCGTGTGCAGGTACAGGCGGAAGCGCGGGTCCACCTCCACCTCCTCCGATGCAAACTGCAAGAACCAGTTGCGGCCTTTCTTGTAGAGCTGTCGCATGAGCACGGGCTCCAACGACGCGTCGATCACCTCGCCGAGGTTCTCCAGGATCACGCTCTGTCCGCCTGAGATGGCCGCTTTGAGGGTGCTAGTCCAGTTCTTCTGCGCCGGCTGGAGGATCACCAGAGGTTGCGCCAGCGCTTCCTGGTCTTCACTACTGCCTCCCCGCCCCTGCCGCTTCGGCTGGAAGTCCCGACCACGCAGCCAAATGATCCCTTGGAGCTGCGGATCCACGAGCAGCGGCCACCGCTGGCACGACGTGATGATGCAGCCATTCTCAATGGAGATCCGGTCGGCCGGCAGGCCTTCGTTCATCCATTGAGCCACAGCGCTGCTGTCGCTGAGCACCTCGAGCGGATCCACTCCCGCTCCTCGTGACGCAGACGCAGACGCAGCTGATGGCTCGAGAGAGGCACCCGTATCAAGCGGTGCGTTGCCTTCACTTCCCTCTTCAGTACTGCCACCGCCAATCCCCGCTTGGCCACCGAACGTGATAGGGATTTCGCGTGTCACGATGTCCGGCAGCCACGTGTGTTTCCATAACTGCGTGCGGAAACTGGCGTTGAAGGCGCCGATGTAACTCACGAAGCCAGCGGCAAGCAGCGAATCGCCAATGAGCGCGCTTTCGCCGGCTCGCAACACGTCGATCTCGCGACTCCAGCGCTCGTTTTCCGACGCTAAGCCGTTGACAAGACGCTCTGCGAGGGACAAGCGTTCTTGACAAGCTTGGGCTTCGGCCTCGACCTTCGCCTTCTCGTTCGTGGCTCCTCGGAACGAAGCCTGCAGGGCATTCAACTGGCTTTCGACTTCTGCCACCAGCTTCTGAACCGCAGCCAGCTCACTGTCAGCCTCCGCTTTCGTGCGACGCGCCTCCTCTAGCGTGTCCATGAGTGGCTTCACGCGCACGAAGACCTGGTGGAAGGAGATGATGTTGACGACCCAGACGCACAGGTTGGCGGCCGCCAGCGACTTGCTCTTCATCTTCTCGTAGTTGAAGTTCGGGTCCTCCTGGATCAGCGGCTCCACCCGCGCCACGACCTCCGGCGGGATGTTCTCCTTGTCGTACAGCTCCAGCGACTGCTTGAACACGTCCACCTTGGCCATCATCTTCTTCGCGTTGTCCCAGCTGAAGTTCTTGGTCTCTTTCTTCACCATCATCAGCACCGCCGCCGTCACCTTCTCGACTCCTGCGGGCGGCTTCCCCATGGATTTGAGCTCCGTCAACGACGCCTTGTTCAGACAGTTCACGGCTTGCTGAGCCGCATCCAAGGCAGGTTTGGCGATCGCCAGCTCCACCGAAGCCTGCGCCTCGATCTGCGACGCCACCTCCGCTGCCTGCGCCGCCTTGGCGCGCTCGTCGTCGGCTCGCCGCTGCTTCACCTCCGCGTCTCCGCGTTGCTTGCCCATCTGCTCCAACAGCAAGTCGGTGGCCTTCTTCCGCTCATCCACCTTCTTCATCGTCTGCTTCAGTTCGTCCTGGAGTCCTGCCACGTCCAGCGCCGTCTTCTTCAACGTGGCGAGCCCCACTTCCAGCCGCTTGATCTTGAGTGTCTGCGACGTGCGCTTGGCCTCCAACAACCAGCGGTAGAAGCGGATGAGCTCCAGAAACGACGTCGGCGTCACGTAGTTGAAGCGCCCGTAGTGTTTCTCGTACAAGGCGCAGGCCGACGTGACGGACAAGTGCATCTCCGCCATGTGGTGACACACATTCTCCTGGATCGCACGCGTCGACAGCTCCGTGTTCTGCAGGAAGTTGAGCGACACGTCCACCAGCGCCTCCTTGGGCCATGCCTGGAACCAGTTCATGGTGCAGCAGCTGATCAACGCCGGGAAGTCCCGACAGCGGACGCGGAGGTCGCCTCCTACAGGGGAAAAGGCCAGGATCAGGTGCAGATTCGAGCGCACGCGGTCGTAGAAGAACTCTTGGAGCTGCTCCTTCGTGTCCGGAATGCCTCGCGCTTTGGCTTCCAGTCGCAGAGAGCCCCCTATGGACTCCACCTCGTCGCTCGAGAACAGATCGGCAATGATTCCGGAGGTCAATACGTCCGTCAACGGAACGAGGAAGTGCTCGTCCTTGATCTGCGAGTCCGTGAGCAGCAGCACGATGGGCTTTGCCGGTCGCACGCCAGCTTTCCGGTAGATCTCCTTCAGGTCTTCCTTCAGTTCGGCCAGTCCGTAGGTCGGGGAAGCGCTCGTGCTCAGAGACGTCAGACTGTAGCCGCAGATAAATGCTGCCAGCCGCGAGAGTGATTGCTTCCCGGAGCCGCCGACGCCAATCAGCAACGCATTCCCGCGGGGATTCGCCAAGATGCGAACGATTCGCGTCACGTGCTCCAGCGCCTGGTCAAACAGCACCAGACTCATCACAGGGTGGCTCTCGTTGTACTCGGCCAGCTTCCGCTCCAGACACGCCGTGAGCTGCGCCTTCTCCGGCACTGGGACGTAGTTGAGAGCGCTGTTGCCATAGTCCCCGTCTCCAGCTGAGGAGCCAGACGTACCCGCGTTCAGGAAGTTTACGCAAATGAGGGGCAACGCGAAGATCTCGCCCTGCGCCTCATCAAAGTTCTTCTTGGTCTGCTCCACCGCCATCTCAGCGAATCGTTGGATATCACTCAAAGTGCTCATGCGGTCGCTGAAGACACGGAAGCATTCGTGCAGCCAGAGGCGACAGAAGAGCAACGAGCTGTTCAGATAGGCCTCGGGTCGGGCCATGAAGAGGCCTTGGAAGAGCGAACTCAGTTCGCGCATGCTGAACACGTAGTGGAACTTGGTCGCGGTGGGCAGGAAATTGGCTCGCACCTCCGTGTAGAGGTCGATGGAGGCCGCCACGATCGCAGGCGCCAGTTTCTTGATTTTGTCGGCAAAGTTGGAGAGCTGTTGGCTCAACAGCGTCGAGAAAATGGTCGTGAGGTCGTTTTTCGATGGCGTATTAACGCACAGAGTCGAGAAATGGCGATGCAAGCGCGGATTGACCGTAAAGGAGCCCGCCTTGGGGTTCATACAGGCCAGGAACTGCACATCTTGGATTACTTTCTTACTCGAGAGGTCGTGGCGGTCGTACCACGAGTTGTAGTCCATGTATTGCCGCAACAAGGCGAGGGCCGTCTGCGTACCGAACTCTTCGACGAACGGCATGTTGAGGTCATCCAGGAAGTAGATGAGCTTGCGGTTGAACAGTGGGCCGTACACGCGCCCTGATCGCTTCTCCACGAACTGCTCCAGTCGAAGCTGTAGCTCCCTCGCGTCCATGAAGTGGTGCAGACTCACGTAGGCAGACGCCACATCGTCCTCCAAGCTCTTGAGGTGCTCGTGGACCAGCGACGACTTGCCTGCGCCGCTGGAGCCCACGAGGATAACTGGGTTCCTTTTCAAGAGCAACAACTCCATAATGGAGTGCAAGCGCGTGGATTCAACGGTGGGGACCGTCAAGGCGTGGAACGGCACGTCTCCCAGAGGCACGAACGCTGGCACTTTGTCGCTCCAAGGCACCAGTTCGTTCCTCGTAATGTCGAAGGTGAAGTCGAACAGGTTGGCCATGCCGCCTGCTACAACTGTGGACTCCCCACTCCCTTGGGTCGTTAAGGCTGCTGTTGGGGTGCTGGAAGGCGGTACTTTGTACTTGGCTATGGATCGGAAGTGCGTCGAGAACGCCTTGCGATCATCGCCTTCCAGCACCCCGCCGAACGCCCACAGTCCGCAGTAAATGAAGGCGTTTTCCAGCACCTCGGGGGGTTTACTGGCCTCCCCAACCAAGCTCAGCAATCCGTCCAACAGCCGACAGAGCATCTCCACCATCGCAACAGGGACAATTGGCACGATGGGCTGCGCTTTCGTCTCTACCAGCACAGCGAACATAGCGTCGATGTACTTGGCGAAGAGACCTGGAAGCGCCGCCGTCTCCGCTGCACTCTCCCGTTGTTGCACCCAGGACTCCACGACGGGATACCAGCCGATGTCGGCTTCGTCCACGTAAATGATGCCGGCTCTTGACACGGTGGCAGGTGTGGCATTCACGAGGGACGCGATCTCGAAGACCAATCGCATGGACTTGGTCAACGGGATGCGTTCGTTCGACACGAGCGTCAGCACTTTATTGTCGTCCATGACTGTGTTCATGCTCTCGATCCACACGGCATCGATGTCGCCGTCCAGCACCACCCACTTGTAGGACTGGGAGTCGTTGAAAGGAGCCACGTCCTTGGCCATATTGCGCATGATGGCCGACAGCACACCGTCTTTCCAGTCATTGTCCAACGTCATGTACCCATAGAGCTCATCCGCAGTGATGGCCTTGGGATTCACGCTCTCGAACACCGTCGAGTGCTTGGGCAGCGGATTCCCAGCCTCGTCGGCGTTGTGGACGGCCGCCAACGTGCTCCAGATGGCGCTCTTCCCGCAGCCTGCGGGCCCGATCAGCATGACGCTGTGGCGAACCTTCAGCACTTCTTCGAACTCCAGCATCTTCTTGAGGAAGGCCTCTTCTGGCTGGAGCTTCTTCTGCACGCAGACCCGCACGCATTTGGTCTTGAGCTGGCCGTTCTTGAGGTGGAAGAGCTCTTGATTCGGGAACAGATCCCGCAGTAAGCCGAGGAACACGGGGTAATCAGGCGGGAGGATCCGAGGCGTGTTGAAGTCCCGAAGCACTTGCATCAGCACCGCCTCTTCCGACAGCGTCGAGTGCGCTCGCCGCAGACTGCCGGCTACCAGAAGCACGGATTTCACGGATCGCAGGCCCCAGTCGTAGTGCTTCTGTTTGGAAAGCAGCTCACTACTGAGATCGTAAAGCGTCACGAACTTCACAGACAGAGCGCGCGCTTTGAGGAAGCCTTCTGCCATCAACATGTTCTCGCAAATGGGCTGGAGATCCGGCTTGATCATCGCACAAGATCGGAAGAGAGCCTTCAAATTCTCAGGTAGCTCCGCCCGTCCAGCGTATCCAGGGTTCATCGTGATGAAGAACCCCACCGTCGGCACCAGCGTGATGGTTTTCCCGAAGAAGTCGCAATTGCCGGATCGAGGCATCGTTATAGGCTGCTGCGCACTTCCCTCTTGACTTGCGGCCGAGCCAATGTCGCCAGCATTCCCAGTTGCTGGGCCGCGGTTGCTGGACGCGACTAGCAACGTTGTGGCGTCCAGCACCGTCTTCACTTGCGTCGCTACCACCGACAGCACTTCGACGGAGATCCGATTGAATTCGTCAAAGCAACCCCAAGCGCCAGTCTGCGCCAGACCGCGGAAGATATTGGCCATGGTCATGTAGTTCATCTGGTCACTGCAGTTGAAGACGTAGCACTGAAGGCCCATCCCGCGAGCCAAATCCTTGGTCGTTTCGGTCTTCCCCGTGCCCGCAGGTCCCGCCGGTGCTCCTCCGAGGCACAGCCGCAACGCCGTGGTGAGAGTCACATAGCAGCGGTCAGTTAGCGGAGTGATCACCAACCGCCCGCAGTTGCCCGTGTACTCGTAGCTGTAGAACGAGCGAAAATCGCAGATCTTAATGTGCACCTCCTTCTTCTGGCCCGTGCTCGTCACGACCGGTGTGGTGTAGTACCGTAGCTGCGACTGCCATTGGAAATCCAGCGAGCTCGACACTTTCTTCGTGATGAGAGATTGCACCACGTCTCGAGCGTGGACGTCCACAGTAATGAGAGTGATCACTTTTTGCCTGTCCAGAGCCCCGAGATGGCCTTGCACCAGTTTGATCAGCTCTTCCAGACGCACGGTGGACACGTCCAGGTACTTTTTGATGGCGTCTTCCGTGCCGCTTTCCAGCTCTTCCAGCGCGCTCTCGACCTCTTCAGTCCAGACGATCTGACTCCCCAGAAGCGCCACCTGCGCCGGGTAGTCGAAGACCCACGTGTGTCGAGCGCAGTCCACACCCCAGAGCGCGCTGGTTTCCACCGAGTCGAAGAGTTTCTGCCGCAACGTGTCCTGCATGATCACGACCAAATCGTTGAACCAGTTCTCCACCGTCCCATGGATCAACTGCGAGTCCATGAACTGCACCACTTCTCCCTCTTTCGAGACCATCGCCATGGCGAGAAACCGTTCCTCGATGGCGCCAGAAGACGGAGAAGAGGACATCCTTCGTCCAGGGATCGCAGCTCCCCCAGAAGAAGAAGCCACCGCCTCTGGTTGCACACTGGCAAACTCAAAAGACTCAATCCCATCGAAACAGTTCCCGAAATGAGGCTGGATGCGAGGCGGCGAGTTCCCATTGGACAATATCTCCAGCAAAGACGCATTGGACACGAAGTAGAAGCGCGGGAAGATATCCTTCTTGCCGTCCAGGTACTGGTTGAGCGCCTTTTGACACACCTCCAGCTCCACCTGCAAGTCTCGGAGCACCGTCTCTCGCCCCTCGCGTTGACAGCACGCCACCAGCACCGACGGCGACAGTTGCGCGTCGAGAAACAGCTCTTTCATCTCCTGGTCCACGTGTTCGAAGCGCTGGTATTCCGCAGGCAATTGCCGCTTGATATCGCCCGACGAGCTCAGGAAGATGGACTCCAGACTGCACCATTGGCGCTGCAGCGCGACCCAGAGCTTCAAGATGGTGTCCACGTTGCCCAATCGCAACTGCCACTCGAAGACCTTGTCTTTGAAATACGCCACGAACTTCCCAGAGCCCGCCATCGTCTGTAGCTGCAATTGATGCTCTTCGAGACATTCAATGATGGCATTGGGCATTTTCAGAATCAGCAGATCACCACCCGTCTGGTCGTCTGCTTTCGATAGTAATCCTGTGCTGGAGGACGCCGGCAGACGCTCGTCCCCGCTGTCCGTTGATACGGCAGAGCTATGAGGGGCTGGGGCGGTGTGGTCCCCACCAACAGAGGCTTTGCTGCCTGCGGTTTGGTACGGAACAAACTCGAGCTGATAGCCGTTCCAGGTCGTCTCGATCGCGTGCAGCTGCTGCTCGATCTTGAACTCTCTCGCTGCCATCTCCACGAGCTCGTTCACTTCGTTGACAAAGCGGAAGAGCTCCAATTTCAGTACTTCCTCTAGCCGCAGTGAGCTTTTCCCGCCATTGCTGCTATGGCTACTGGCACTCGTCGCCCCTATCACAGTATAGCTGGAAACGGTTAAACCGCTGGCGCCAGCTAGGTCAAAGTGCTTCCTAGCCAGCATCATCAGGTTCTTCCAGTGGCGATCGCGCATGGCAGGTGAGTGCAAGTGCTTGATCAACGGCAGAACAACCGTCATTTGCTGCAGTTTCTGCTCCAGATGCTCGTAAATGGGCCAGTCTTTCACGAAGCGAGTCGACGGGAGCAGCGCGTGTCGATGGCGCTCCACCTCGTCCACTTCTTCCATCAGTTCGTCGGTGTTCAGCTCGCTCCACAGCAAAGGCTGCCACTTGTTCACGTAGATCGAGTCCAGCAGCGCCACAAAGTCCCAAATGTGCTTCAACGTGGAGAAATTGCCGTGAAGAGTCGTCAAAACCTCGTTTTTACTGGACGTGAGTTCAAACATGTCTTCCAGTTCCATCAGCCGCGCGGCCTCGTGCTCAACATGGGCCAATTTGGTGTGATAGGAGTCCAGTTGGTCGTACACGTCAGCGATGGCTTGGCTATCGGAAGGCGCTTGCAGTGGCGCCGCAGTCTTGAACTCGTCTTTCATCAAAGCCAGACGCCGATTGAAGTCCGCCACTTCCTGACGAATGGACTCCATCATCTGATTCTGGAGCGCCTGGATCAATTCCTTCTTCTTGAACGTCTTGTTCACCATGTTTTCCCATCGCAGCGGCGCTTGTTCCAGAAACACGAGCACGCTTTCCTTGCCGACGTACGACATGTCCAACGCGATGCCGTTCGACTTGAGCAGCGCCACGAAATCTTTCAAAGGTGCGAAATTCACTAGCAAATCCTCTCGCATCAACCGCCGCACGTCACGGATGTGCTGCATACAAAGCATCAGCGACTGCTTTTCCTTGTCGGGGCTGCCGCTGTCGATCTCGATGTCCAAGCCAGTGTTCACCCGCTGCATGAAGGTGTCCACCCACACCAACTGGTTCACCACGCGGTCGTGCAGATACTGCGTGAAGAGATACACCCACTTGGTGACCCACGTCGACAGCGTCTGCTTGATGGGGAGAGAGTTCACGCGCACAAAGCCCACGTCTTTCACGTGTTTGGACTCGGAGATCTCGTTCTGCAGGCTCAGGAAGAAGTTGATCTTCTCTTGAAAGCGGCCGAGGTCCAGCAGCTGCGCAGGCATCGGAGGAAGCGTCGCCATCGCCGACCCACTTGCTGTAACCGGCAGCTTAGTATGCGCAAGCCCAGCCTTCAGTCCCGTGGCTGCCCCCGATGTTGGCAAGTGGTTTGCATAAACGATTCCGCCGCGCGAGCTCTGCTGATCCAGGTACGGATAAGGCGTCCAGGCCGTCTGCAGGAACTCCTGGAACATCTGAGGCAAGTCCGTCGTCCACAAGTACTCGTATTTCGTGAGGGCGAAGCGGAATGCACTGCATGCCTTCTGGTTTTGGTCCAGAAACGACCAAATGTCCGCAATGAGTCCCTGGATGTGCACGTTTTCGCGCATTTCTTTCAAATAGGACCCTTCTGAGCTATCCAGTCGCTTGAAAACCGTCGAGCAATGCAGAATGGCTTCCACTCGTCGCATTATCAGATCCTGCAAGCCGTTTTTGGCAGTCGTACTCTGGATGGGCGGGAAAAACACAATGTCCTTCCCGTATAGGTCGAGTTCCACTTCCAAAAGGGCCGGAAGGTCCTCGCTTTCGATGCGTTTCGGGTCCAGTTGGTCTCGCAAGTGCCCCAGCGATTGGACCACCATTCGAGCCAGCCCATCCTCCACCATTCCGCTAACGTAGTCGACGAAGGCTCTCCAGTCGGGGCTTCCTTGCGACACTCGCAAGTGCTTCAGTGTGTCTTTGAGTAGGCGGTGAATCTCATTGCCTCCTTCTTTGACCAGGTGGTACTTTTGCTGACACAGTCCCCTCTGGAGCTCCTCGAATTCTTCAACTGGCAACGCTTTACTCTTCCGCTCAAACAGCAACGGCGGGGCATTCCACATCTCCAGTAATTCGGCCACTCGGTTTTGGTGCGCTTTCAGTTGACTCAACAACGTATTGGCCTCGTTCACGACGGTCATGGATTCTTTCAAGAACACGTCGATGCCGTGCGATTTCCAATTCAAGGCCTTGATGCCTTTGTTCAGCACTTGATCCATACGTTCCATGTAGCCTTTCACGAGGGGCTTTTCAACAGGCAGCAGGGTGGCGTGAATCGTGTTGTACATGTCCACGATCAGCTCTAGATTCCCCGTCTGGCGGCGAAAAACCTCGGCGCGTTTGTAGATTTCCAGCGCATCTTCCGGGATATCAAGGCCGAGCAGCAGGAAATACTTCACTTCGCGCAGTAACTGGACCAGCGCCGCATCGAAGTTCACGAAAAGAGCCCCCCCAGCGCTGGTTTGAGGCGTCCCTGGCGGCTGCTGTGGGCCCTTGGCTCCTGTGACTATCGCTGCATCTGCACCGCTGTTGCTTGCCACCGGATCACGGCGGATCAATGGGAGTTTGAGTTTGGCTTTCGAAGAGGTCTCGATCGAGACCCCCCACTGTTTGACGCTCTGGACCTCGAACTCTTGCAACATCGCCATCACGTTCGTGTACAATTTCATGGCTTCTTTCGATTCCTCCCGCTCCAGGACGATCCGGGGGGAGATTTGCTTCAGTTTTTTCATCGGAAACCGGATCCGTTCACCGAGGCCACGACACCAAGTCACTGCGCCGGCAAAAGGCGGGAGATTCGGTGGTATCGGCGGGTGCTCTCGGTTCTCGACGAAAATCTGTTGAACCACATGCAGATCCGTCGCGTACGACGCAATCAACGACGTGTGTTTCCGTTCCAGCTCGTTTTTGATAATTTGGCGATCCAACAGATCCTCAAAGCAATCCAAACACTTGAATCGCCCCACGATCGTCTTGGCATCATCGAAGGCTTGGCTGATCACAGAGGCCAGTCGCCGCTCCAGCTCCTTGTTTTTGGAGCGAAAGGCGTAGAAATCGTCCTCGAAGGGCTTCGCATCCAGGTCCATGAGGTCGTACTGCACGTTCTTCATCTGCATCAGCGTCTCCTGGAAGTCCGTGTAGATCTGGTGCACACTCGTCGTCAGCGTCTTTCCTTTCGTGCCGCCGATCTCCATTTGCACCAGTTTCTGGAACTGGTAGATCGTCTGCGTGAGCTCCAGAACGTCGTGGCATCGCTCCAGAAACGCGTCCAGTCGGACAAATAACGCGTTGTTCTGGATGCGCCACGGGTTGCCCGGCACTTCGGTCACAGACTTCGCCTTGTAGTCGAAGTACACGCTTTTGAAGTGCGCGCAGACCTGCAGCGAGACCTGGAGCATGCTGCTGGCCAGCTCCAGTTCGTCTTGGTCGATCAGTTCGAATAGCTTCTCCCCGTTCAGATGCAGCATCGCCTTGCGGATGATTTCGTTGCAGATTTGGCGAATCAGCACCACGAGGCGTGCCGGGGTGTTGTAGAACCGACTGCATTTCCAGATCAACATGATCGAGTGGTAGATCGGCCGGAAAAAGTCGCGGATCTCGGGCAAACTCTTGGCGCTGGTCAGTTGCTCGAACCACTTGGCCAGTGGCCACAGGTAGTGGATGTTGTCGTTGGCTTCGGCTCGGGCGAGGAACACTTCCTTGCACAACTTGGCGAAGGGCACATTGTACGTGCTTTTCGACGCGTCCAGATACTGCAGCACCTTGCGGATGCTGTCGGACTGCAGCTGGGCGAAGATCGAGTTGAGGTTCTTGGCTTTCGCGCCCCAGAATCGCAGCTCCTCCATGGGTCCCAGATGCACATGCTCTTTCGCGCTTAGCAGTGCTTCTGGGTCTTGTTTCAGGATGTTTTTAATCTGCTTCGTCCAGGTGATCAGACACCCTTCGAGGCCATGCACTTGGTCCTTCCCCAGACCAACGCCTGGGCTCAAAGTCGACGGGATCCGCGAGGAAGACGAATTCGTCAGCGAGTTGGACGCGTTGGCCCTTGGAGACTTGGCTGCGCTCTCCATGACCACCTGGTCCCACGGCAGAGGCAGACACGTGGCGCCCTTGGTCTGGCCGACGGTGATCTGCAAGTTCGAGAAGAAGCTGTGCACGTTGTTGATCACGGAAGTGGTGACCATTTCGGGCCACAATTGCTGATTCCGCGGGTTGGCGATCAGCGGGACGAAGACGTCGTGCAGAATCAGCGCCAGCGACTCGAGCGCGTTCTTCTCCAGTGTGCCCGACATGATCTCGTCCTGGAACTTGGCCATGCTCACGGCCGCCTTGACGGTCTTGATCATGTACAGCACCGTCACGGGGGCGCTCTTGTTCCTGTTCTTCGATCCATCGTCAAACAGGTGGGCTGGTGGTGTGGTGTACACGTCGAAGAGTCCGCTGGTTTCCTCTCCGTGGTCCGTCACCAGCAGCAGCCGCACATCCGGCACATGCAGAAAGTCAAACAGCCGCGTGGCCACGACATCTGTGGCGAACTTGCGGTTCAAAGTGTCCACTTTCACGGCTGGGAACGTCCGAAACACGTGCCGACGGATGAATTCGACCCTCGCGTCGTCTTGCGGGGCCGCGCCGCCGCTGTCCCGCTCGGCAGCGAGCGTGCTCGTGCTGTTAACTCTAGCGGACGCCCAGTCCGTCTCCATCTCTCACGCACGACAAGAAGACTCGCTCTACGTTCGTCCGCTTCTTCACAGCAAGACGCTCTCTATCCTCCTTCCCACCGCGCGCTGTTTGCCGAATGAAAGATCTCACGAGCCAGCAGCTCGGCGCTGACGCCCCTTGGAGCAGTCGCCAACAGTCGCAGGCGAGATCCACCGCCGCTGACTCATGCGTCTCCGCATCTCGCCAGTCGACACAGGTCTCCTTGAGCCGGGAAGGGAGGGGCCTCGACTGGATCGCGGCCCGTCGAGACACATAACGCTTCGCCTCCGCAATGGACCAACGTTTTGAGTGGGCAACTTTGTTAAAACGTTTAAACACATTTTGCAAAAGTTGATACTTAACCCCTCATTCACCGATGTTGGATCGATGTGTATGCGAAAAATTCGCATACACATCGATCCTACATGCAGAGGTTAGTTACAATAGCACAGTATGGAAAGAAGGTGACACCCATACAAATTTTTATATGCGGAATTTCCAAGTCTTCTTAACGATTTACCGTTTTGGTGTGCTCATGCACAGGGGTAGGCGAAATAGATTAGGTGTCGGCGCAGAAACACATCGAGTGTACAAGCTTTGCAACCGTGGGAGCGTGAATCCTGAGGGAGGGGTGTGGATGCACGATTGCACATCCTCACCCCTATTCTCCAACGGTGTCCAACTGAATCGAAGGAAATTTTTGTTGGATGGGGAACAACTCCTGCCACTCATCATTCTGCAATCGGACGGAAAGACAGCAAGCGGCGCAGGAAACGGACGAATATGGCGGAGGCGAACAAGCGTCTCACGCGCTCGGAGCGCATGAAGCTCAGTACGTTACATTGCGCTTGGCTCTTTGTATTGAATAAGTGAATGCTAACTTGCTGGCTATGCATGTGGTCGTTGTGGTGTTGCACAGACAAACAAATCATGCGGAGCAACGGGGTTGCTGTCGCGAGTGACAGCGAAGACGGCGATTCAGAGTCTCAGCTGTCAGCGAAGAAACGCCCGAACGCGACAGCGAGCGATGATTCTTCGGGTCCGCCGCCCACCAAGAAGCGCGCGACGACGAAGGCCAACGTAAAAAGAGCTTCGACGGCTTCTGTGGCTTCGCCTTCGTTGAAGAGCCCCACGAAGACAACCAAGAAGAAAGCGTCCAAGAAGCCCGTGAAATCGCCGACCAAGAAGTCCGTGAAATCTCCGGCTAAGAAGCTCGTGAAACTCCCGGCCAAGAAGCTCGTGAAAGCCATGGCCAAGAAGCCTGTGAAAGCCCCGGCGACTGCGAAGCGGAAATCCAAGCCGGTGAATGGCGTGCCGGCTGCTCCGCGGAAGCCTGGCAAAGCGCCAACTCGAAACAACGAAGGTGTCGCTGCTGCACAAGCCCAGGTTTTGTGTGCGTCGGATCAGGCTGTACGTGCCGCGTCTACGGCGGTGCCAGTCTACTTCCCGCCTCCAATGGGAAAGGCGGCGGCCTACCGCCTTGCAAGAGAGAGTACGAGGAAGCGCATCAAGGCCAGAGGAAGTGAAGAAGAAAGCTCTGGCGTCGTGGACTCTGGCGTCGAGATCGCTGGCGGAGAGGTAACTGAAGCAGTGGTGGCTGGCGGAGGGGAAGCTGAAGCTTTGGTGACTGCTGCTGTCGGAGATATCGTGGCTATTCTGTGCGGCGAGGAATCGATTGCGACTACTCCCGGAGACGCATACGTGCATTTGGCAGTACCTGATGAGCAAGCTGATGCGGTGGGTGAAGCTGCTGTTCATGAAGCTGCTACTTCTGGTGGTCGTCGTGACGAGGCGGCGACTGAGGCGTTTGTTGGAGGAGATGACATGCATCTTGGAGGAAACCCTGCTGAACGTGTTGGAGATAATGTATGTGTTGGAGAGGGCACGACAGAACAAGGGGGCGGCGTGGATGATGAAGAAGAAGCCGCAGAGAGCGCACACCAGGATGACATCCCCCGGCAGCAACGGGAGCGGGTATTGGAGGAGGTGGCCAGCGCACCTGATTTCATTAGCGAGCCTTTGGCTGACGACGTGTCGGCGGAGCCTGTGACAGACGACTACATCGCGCTGGATTCTGATATCGACGACGACGACGACGGCGACAGTACGGAGACAGAATTCCACGAAGACTGCCCTCTCGACTTTGAGGAGGCCGTCAGTGACACGGAGTCGGACGACGATTTAGTCAACGCGGACGACATCCTGTATCAGATGAGCCAAGACAGAGACCTGATAAGGGACATGAAGGCGAAGGGCTGGACTTACGGTATGAGGTGGCCGCCAATCCATGTTGGCAATGGATACTACGTGAATTGATATTTTGAAATTCTGATCTTCTTGTTGTATGTGTCTGCTTCATTTCAACCATGTGCTGCAGATGTCGAGCCTGATGCAACATCTGCCAAGGAATATCCAGGCCTCTACAAAGGTACATATGGGCCAGCGGCGGCAGCATTGCAGAAAGCTGAGTCGCCGTTGGCCCTCCTATTCTTTTTCATGCCTAAGAAAGTATGGGAGCTTTTTGCACAGGAGTCCAATCGCTACCATGGCCAAATGGTAGCGCAGTGGGCCAGCGAATTGCAAGCGAGACAGAAGAAGCGTCGCGCCAACAACCCTGACGCCGTGGTCGAGAAGAAGAAGGAGATTCGAGAGCGCCTCCGGGGCATGGACCCGATCCAGCCTCATGAGCTCATTGTAGTGCTCGGATTGATGGTGGCACGAATGCTATGCCCACATAAGCGCCGACTAGCGTACCATTGGGCGACGACGTCGACGGGGGCCGTCCCAAAAGGGACGTTCGGCAAATTCATGCCGAGGAACAGGTACGCTATGATGAAGTTATAGACGGATGATCTCATGTTTTTACTAACTCGGTGTTCAATGGTCCTTGCCTAGATTTGACGAAGTGCTTCGCAACCTGCACTTCAGCAACAACCTGGACGACCGTGCGAAGAATGACCGTGCGTGGAAGATCAGACCTGCCATCGCCTGTCTGCAGAAAACGTTCAAGAAGGGCTACACGTGTCCGGGTGTGTTGTCTTTCGACGAGGGCATGCTCCCGTCGCGCTCCGTTTTCAACGGAACGAGAGTCTTCATGAAAGACAAACCCCACAAGTGGGGAACTAAGATGTTTCTGACATGTTGTGCAGATACTGCCTACTGCCTCAGGTGCGATGCATGTCTGAGTGGAAGGAAGGGGTGCATGCTCTATGTGGCCTTTCGGTTCTTGCATGTAGCAATGTGTGTGTGTGCTGTGTGTTTTTTTTTTTGCGGCGTGGTTTCGGCCTTGCCGCTTTTTTTTTTTGGCCTAAGTTCACATGTTGGATCAGTGTTCATAATATTGATTTCTGTTTTCGTTTTATGTTGGATATGTGTACGTGTAGACTTGAAGTCTACTGCGGGGTGAAACAACACCTGGGGCAGGGCCCACAGACTATCGACGCCAAGTCGGGGCCAGCCGCCGTCCTACGAAACTTGAGAGCCCTCATTCCTGCCGACCGTGCCGAGCACCACGTCGTCGCCATCGACAGGTTTTACACTTCCGTGCCACTCGCTCTCGAGCTATTGGCACGAAAAGTGTACACTGTGGGCACTATCCAGACGGCTCGGATTGGGTTCGCAGCGGAGTGCATCGTCAAGAGGAAGCAGCGTCCAAAGCGAGTTGCCCGCGGCGAATTCAAGCTGGCAACTGCAACGGCTG
Source organism: Nothophytophthora sp. Chile5 (assembly GCA_001712635.2). Classification (NCBI taxonomy): domain Eukaryota; phylum Oomycota; class Peronosporomycetes; order Peronosporales; family Peronosporaceae; genus Nothophytophthora; species Nothophytophthora sp. Chile5. The sequence continues at coordinate 35,429 of MBAC02003941.1, read as the reverse complement.
TTCCAATGATGACCGCGCTCACCTGGATGGACTCGAAACCCGTCCACTTTCTGTCCACTGGATCGTCGACCAAGATGGTCACTGTTGGTGCGTGGAGACTGCGAATATTGGAGTGCTTGGATTTGCGGTCGTTGTAACATGTTCCTATGCTTTTGATGCATGTGTGTCTCGTATCAGGCCGTCGACTGAGTGCTACGGAGCGCATTGATGTACCATGCCCGAAGCTGGTCACGGATTATCACGCCTGGATGGGCGGGGTGGATGTCCATGACCAGCTTCGGCTGCAGCGGTATTCTTTGCAGCTCGCATTCGTGTTCAAGAAGTATTACAAGGCATTGTTCTTGGGCCTGATTGACATGGTCCTTGTGAATGCTTACATCGTGCACAAGGTGTATCAGGCCAGGTGTGGCAAGAAGGCAATGAGCAGAGAGGAGTTCCTTACTGTGTTGCAAGCTCAAATGGTGTCGTACACCAGCGAAGACTTCGCCACGGAAGAAGAGGTGCGCACAGTTTTCTATCGTTCGTCGCTGTTGGCTGGTTGTCTAACAAATTTGACATGACTGGGTGTACAGAGCGAGTCAGCGCCTCCTACGCCTTCGCCGCGCCGCCCTACCCGATCGCGCTCCAATGGTGTCGCTGCCCACGTGCCAGAGGAGTGCCCTGACTTCCAGATCACGACGAAAGGCCAGAAGAAGCGACGCCAGCGTGCGTGCAAGGTTTGCTCGGCGTGGAAGCGGGTGGATGCGACCACGACTGCGAGCGGCAAGATGAAGCGGGGGATGAACACGAAGTGGTTCTGTCGCGAGTGCTCGCGCGGTCCCAATGGGGAAGCCAGGTAATGACAGTGTGATTGTGCTTCAATCTGGCGATTGACATTCTCTAACTAAACTTCTGTGTGCGCAGGTGCTATCTGTGCAACTGCATTCGGAAGGACGGCCCCCACCCAACCAAATCGTGTTTCCAAGTGTGGCACGATGATTGGGATGGGGGGGGAAACATTCCGTTCGTGCACCAGAACAAGCGACTTCAGTTTCGGCAGCCTGGAGGTAAGCGCAAGAAACGCCGCCAATCGAGCGATGCGCAAGAAGAAGAGGGCGAAGACGAGGAGTGAGAGGCTGAGATGATCGTGTGTGCGCTTGATTGCATTCATTTTAATTCAGAAAACATGCATGTATTCACTTTTTATCGCGCCTTTTGCCATCTGCTCCTGATATGTGAACCCACGCTGGACGGAGACAGTGCCATTTCTGGCCACTTCCGATAGAAAGGGCGCTCTGTTGTGCACTGAGCATGTATGTTTCTTCTCTGGTCGCAAGAAAAGAGTCCGAATAGGCTCTTACAAACATGCCACATGTCAGCCCCCATAGTAAATCAGCTACCAATAGGATAACATTACCCCTATCCATCGTCTATACAAATAGCTAGATATACGGACACAAACGGGCATGTACATCGATCCCACATGTGAAAAAAAAAATTGTGTGTAACTTGTGTACGGTGAATGAGGGGTTAAGCCCTCACCCGCACTCCAGGAAACCTGGAGGGTACAACAGAGCACGAATGTTGTAGTTCATCTGCAGAAGACCGTTCGTTGGCCGACGTGATCCGTTCAGTTGCACTGTGAGCATGTTCACAGAAGCGTTCGCATCGCGGTTGACAGTCACGCCACATCCACTGGTTTTACAGGGATGCGGTGGCACGGGCAGGTTGCAAATGACTCCATCCGTGCAACGTCCTGCGAGACTGGTTCGTCAACACAAGCTGGATCCGAGTTAATTTTGCTCGCACGGAATCCGTCAATTGAGATCACGCGGCAGTACCTCCTGAGTTGAGCCTTCAGTAGTTGCACAGGTCCAGCAGGAGACTTCCTGGTGATACCGTTGCCTGATCCAGAAGATCGACCTTCCATTTCCGGTTGGATGAGGCACTTGTGGTAAATTGTGAACTGAGGTGAATTAAGTGCGATTAGCGCTCGCGTTTGCTTCCCCTCACAGCGGATTGGATCGCAAACACAGGAACTCAATAAGCAGGAGCAATGGCCAAGGCGGTGTGCACTCTTTATGGCGACGACGCCACGGTCTACGGCACGTTGGTGATTACACAGGTGCGCAGATAAATGGATAGCGGACTCGCGCGGCTACCCAACGTACTTGTCTGCGCTGCTTGTGGCGCGCTGGAAGCGGATCAGAGAAGGCACGATCGACCCAAACACGCGAAACGTGTACGTCTACACAACCAATGCGCTGCTCGTTTGGCTTCTGCACGCACAAGCGCCACCTCATTACCCGACAACTGCTCGACAAGTACGTTACCCGCACCGGGCAAGAACGAAATTCTCCTCCCCACCAAAGACCTGCCAAAGGATGTGGACGCATTTGACGCCGCTGTTCGCCAACTTGTTGACGGCCAGCAAGCGGCAGCGGCTGGAGAAATGGGACGCGCTGTGCGCCGCGGCTCGAGAGCGTCGCCGTGAGGAGAACGGCACGCTGCTGGTCAACACGCGAACCTTCACGATCGCCGAGGGGACGCGCTGCCCGCCTCAATTATCGAGGAGCTGCGCAAAGAGTGGCCGTTGCTGCCGCGTCGCCATCAGTAACAGGAGCGTTGCTGCTGCGCGCCGGTGCCCTCGGCGCGTCATCGTAGCGGCTGTCAATGGAGTCCGTACTACATGTTCCCGCTCCGCTCCAAGGTGTTATTGTGGCAACAAGACCGCGGCAAAGGTATTGCGCTGTCGTTGCCAGACGAACTGGAGCAGGAGAAAGAGCTGCATCCGTTCTTGTTCGTGCTGTACGGCCAGAGTCTGTTGCTGCTGGTGGTCGGCAAGCACGGTGGCACACGCCTGCCAGACGGTTCAGCGCTGCAGTAGCACGGCATCGTCAAGATGACGGACACTGGTCGTGTAGTTCTTGACTTGAGCGGCTTTCGTATCGAAGTTGCACTTGTGGAGCGGCTAGCGCTGCATGTTAATCTGCTAGGAGATCTGTTCGCAGCATGGCAATGATTCAGCGCGATCCACCCCCATCCTGCTGATGTTGCCGTTACTGGTACTATTAAAACTGTAGTTCTGGTTAAGGCGCAGGGAGCGTCGTTGAGCGCCACCACCGCATCATGATCGAGCAAGGTGAGGGATCGAAGAGCATGCCCGACTCAGTGCGCCTGGGCAACAACCGGTCGCGCTAATTTCGGTGTACACGTACTGAAGTGCGAGTCTGACAGACAGCGAGGTGCGGCCCAGCATGTACTGCATGAAGACGTTCAACTCGGAGGCCTTGCGGCTAGGCATCAGCGCCAGCACCTCGCTGCACACGCTGTTCTGCCGACACACGATGTCATTCATGACCAGCAGCTCGTCGACCCCGCCGGAACAGCTTCAGCACGCGGACAAGGTGGACGTGGAGGCCAATGTCCAGTAGCGGCTTCGCATGCTGGTGCCAGGATAGCTTGGCCTCGGAACTGCCTCTGGATGCCAACACACGCTGAAGTATGGACGGAGTGCGCGTGTTTCTCTGGACGGGTATCTACCCGTTATTCAGTTATCTGAAAAAAAGTTACATCTTCAATTGAACAGAAACGCTCAAGATATCGTTAGAAGAGGCATAACGCCTTCCTCCACCAGCTTCCAAGTCGAAACTTCCATTCTCATTACAAAAACCAACTTTTCGATATTTTATAGGCGCCAAGGCTGACAGCATAGTGAAAGAAAGATGCGAAACATCTCGCCAAAGGCCTGTCAAGCTACTGGTGCGGAGCGCTCGCGTTTGTTTCCCCTCACAGCGGATTGGATCGCAAACACAGGAACTCAATAAGCAGGAGCAATGGCCAAGGCGGTGTGCACTCTTTATGGCGACGACGCCACGGTCTACGGCACGTTGGTGATTACACAGGTGCGCAGATAAATGGATAGCGGACTCGCGCGGTTACCCAACGTACTTGTCTGCGCTGCTTGTGGCGTGCTGTAAGGCGAGTTACGTGCTGACAAAACTGGATGAATGCTGCATGTAGGCGCATGAGGACGCCAAGACCGTGATTACAGGCGAGCTGAAGGGCCTGAGCGCCGGCAAACACGCTCTGCACGTGAATGTGTTCGGTGACGTGTCGCAGCCGGCGGGCGGCGCGCTGGGCGGCGTGTTCAACCCGTTCGGCAAGAACCACGGCGCCCCGGAGGACGAGGAGCGCCGGGTGGGCAGTCTGGGCAACGTGGAGGTGACGGCGGAGGATGGCAGCGTGAAGGTGCACATCGAGGACAAGCTGGTGAAGCTCATCGGTCCACACTCGATCATCGGGCGCTCCATCGTGGTGCACGAGGGCGAAGACGACCTGGGCAAGGGCGGCCACGAGCTGTCGCTGCAGAACGGCAACGCCGGCGCCGTCAAGGCCTACGGCGTGGCGGGCATCTCCAGTTAGGAAGACAGACAGGCAGACAGGGAGCGCGTGGAAGGACCAGCCCACGCAAGAGGCGCGAGCGGCAGAACCAACAGCCAACAGCAGCATACAGCACGGCGGGTATGTGCTGTCTCTGCTGCTTCTCCTTACCTTGGTGGATGAAGTCGCTTGTGTGGCTGGGAGGTTATTAAATAGGACACGCGCTCGATTTTCTTAGTCTTTTGTCTCAATTATTGCAGGCGTCCCGACGTAGAGCCGAGTAGTGCGCTCAAAGATGCGCCTGAGAGAGCAAAGCCTCGTTGATCAAGAACACGTCGTTTTGCGTCGTGAACGTCACGCTCTCTCGTAGTACCCCACCCGGTGGTGCGCCAGTCATCGTGATTGGAGGTTGTGAACTTACTGTCTTATCGCTTTTGCCAGCATTCGAGGCATCGACGACGTGCCAACGGCTTGCCACTCAGTGACGGAGAGAGACGAGAGGAAGCGAAGGTAGGCAAGTTGTGTGGTGTATTATGGTTCTGATGTGGTGCCAATGTTCGTGTCAAGCAGGATTTGAGGTTCTACGTGGCTTATAAATGCGCTGCAGACATGACTTACGTGCTGGCCATGAACACGCAGCCGTACACGCCCGTGTCGATGAGCATGCACTCCGAGTCCTGCAGTAGCCCCTCCTGGATCTTGGGGCAGTTGCCGAAGATGGAGCCGGCGCACACGGGGCCGTTGGCGCAATAACTTTGCGTGGCACTCACGATGCTCACCGGCGTGTCGCCTGCGGGGCTGTCCGTGCAGTTCAAGGGGGCGCTGTACGTCACCTGAGTCGGTTGGTCGACGTTGGTGTACGGCTTGCAGCCGTAGACGCCCGTCTCGATCTGGGCGCAGTACGAGCCGTACAGCAACCCGACCTGAGATCCGGGGCAGCTGCCGGTAGAGATCTCATCTACACAGATCGGCTCGAGGACGCAGAAGGAGCCGTCGACGCCTTGGACACTCACCTGAACGTTTTCCGCCGAGCAGTTGGAGTCGGCGACGCTGGTGGATGGAGCGGGCGTGATAGGCAGCACGGTTGGGGCATCCGTGGTTGCATCAGTTGCAGCAGGTAGCTCCGTCGGAGCGTCGGTGGCCGCATCTGTTGCTGTGGGTTGCTCGGTCACTGGAGCATCGGTGGGGGCGTCGTGAGTCTTGCAACCGTAGACGCCAGACGCAACGACACCGCAGTAGGAGCCGTACGGGAGTCCCGACTGAACATCCGGGCAGGCGCCAGTGCTGTAGGTGGCGATGCAGGGCGTTCCAACGACGCAGAACACGCCGTTCACGCCTTCGACGCTCATCTGCTGCTCCCCGTCAGCGCAGGAGGTGGCTCCAACGGAGGAGCTGGCCGTGGCCGCGAGGGCAGAAGCGAACAGAAATGCCTTGAACATTGCTTGTCAGTGGGTGGGTGGACTTGGGCGTGCTGTTGCGCTGGTGAGTTGCGGAATGACTTTGAGAGATCCCGAGGCGCGGCGAAGGCGAGATGCTACGCGTGTGGTATGAATAGCTCGGGCGTGAAGCCTGTCCGGTGCGTTTGCCATCTCAACGGACCTGCTGGCGTGAAACTCGAAGAGCTATTTTGATCGGCATGAGATATGGCGAAGGGGCGTATCGCGGTGGCATGGGGTCCCCGCAGCCTCTGGGAGTGGCGGAGGGGTCAAGACTATCGTTATCGGGGCGAACATTCTCAGAAGAAGGCGCATTTGGTGGCGAGCACACGCATTCTCTTGAGATCTTGCGGGCGACCAACTTTGGTGGCAATGCGCCTATTTTAGTATTGGAAGGCAAAACCACCCTCATGGCAGGATACAAAGCGCAAAAGCCTGCCAGCAACGCTCAAGTGCCTTTTCAACACCATATTACTAACACCTGAGATACTCAAGCGCTGGATTGGATCGTGCAATTCTCGACGGACAACTTCAAGTGCTTGGAACGGGTGTGCATCGCAGTTGAGGTGGGAGGTGAGTGCAACGAGAACCTTCCGGACTTGTTCGTCTCAACTACCAACAAGCTCCAGACCGCTCCACCTGCTTCCATGTGCACTCCAGAGGAGACAACTCTGCCAATTCCCAAGTGTCTGTTCCCTGCCCACCCGAAGGTTCACCGTGAGAGGTTTCAAATGCAATGCAACCAGCCAACAGCCCGCGACTTTGCAGAAAGTGAAGGCTCTCGTGGCGTGGCGCCTCTCATTCCCCAATTCACCAGCTTGAGCTCGCTACTTCACGTCTCTATCGACGACGCACCAACTTTGACCAATGTCCAAGTCCTTCCTGTTCGCGCTCGCTCTCACGGCCACTGCGTCATCTTCCGTCGGCGCTTTCGCCCCGTGCTCTGATGGCCAGGCCGAGTTGACCGTCGAGATGAGCGTCGAGCGCAACATCAACATTTACTGCGTGGCAGAGCCGATCTGCGTGGCTGAAAACAGCAATGGCTCGTGTCCAGGACCCCAAGAAGGTCTCCCCTTCGGGTCTTACTGTGGGATCGTGGACTCGGGCGTCTATGGCTGCAAGGAATTGGGGGCCGATTCCGCTCCGATAGCCTCTCCGTCCGAGACTCCGAGTCCGTCGTCATCTGGGGAAGGCAGCACGACGCCAACTTCAGCTCCGATCTTGGACTTTTCGAGCGGGTCCGCCCAGGAATCCGCCACTGTCAACGTGACTACCGAGCTGTCTCCCATCCTAACCAACTCGGGAGAGTGCCCGCCGGGTCAAATCGATATGAGCGTCCAAGGCGTCGACGGATCGTTCTGTGTGGAGGGGCCATCTTGCGTAGCCGACAACGTCTCGGGCGCCTGTCCTGAGGCCCAGAGCGGTCTACTGTACGGCTCGTACTGCGCTCTGATCGAGACGGGCGTCTACGGCTGCAAGCCGTACAGTGGCGTCAACCAGCTGAGCCAGGTGACGTACGAGGCACCTCTGGATTGCACGGGCAACCCTGCAGGGGATCTCCCAGTCAGCATCGTAGGCGCCACGCGAGCTTACTGCGCCGCCAGCCCCGTGTGCTCGGGCTCCATCGTGGGCAACTGCCCCAAGACCCAACAGGGCTTGCTGCAGGACTCGCAGTGCGCCGTGGTCGCCACAGGCGTCTTCGGCTGCGTCTTCGTGACGAATCCCTAGCTACTCGTTGCTAAGCCCGCCTTAATAAGACCTCCATTGGGCGAAGACTTGCAGCAGGAACGTTCTCTGGCGGCTGTGCTCCAGTTCGGATTGTGACACGCATTCGTTCGATCTTCGGCAGGTGCTTTCCATCGTCTCGCAATGATAAGACCATGCTAAAATAAGATCAGCGCGCTTTTACTCTCGATAACCCACCCTTCGTCGCAGGCGAATGGTGCAAACATTTCACTACAGGTGCAACTGCTTTGGACTCTCCTGTCCACATCATTCCCCAAGCCTCCGGAAGAGACGCGCTGTCAGAAACCGCCTGCTTGCTCCTCCCCGCTCCCTGCACGAGCCTCCACCCCGCACTCGCGCATTGTCGCTGCCTCTCAACAGCAGCGGCAGCTTCCGCACAACCCCTGTCTCCTCCCGTCAGTCCCCGACGTTTCGAGGTCCTGATGATGGCTCTGCCGTTCGACGAGGCGCCGCCGCCGTCCTCCAGCGGCTCCACGGCGCTCGCGCTTCGGTCCAGCAGCAGCGACGACAACTTGAAGTCCGACACGACGCTGGCAGTGGCCAGCGCCAGCCAGTCGGACCTGGAGCTGCATCTCCTGCAGACCTTCGCAGCTTTCGCCGGCCAGCAACTGGTGCAGTCGTACCTGAGCGTCAAGCACGCCACGCGCATCACCAGGTTCCTGGGAGACCTGACGGAGAGTCTGGCCTCCCGTTCGGGCGCGGTGGCGCTAGTGCGGCTGCTCTTTACGCAGTACATGCGGCTGGGCTACCCGTTCGTGCAGCAAGTGGATGACGCCATGGGAAAGCGCGTCATTGACGCCGTCGTGAGTGTGTTGCTGCTGGCCGAGCAGCCGTCAGAGCACAAGCAGACGGGCGTCTTGGCACTGAAGGCTGAGCCCAGCAGCACGAGCGACCCGGCCGACGCGGCTGCCGCTTCGAAACTGTCGTATGTCGAGCGATTCCAAGCGCTGCTGTTGGGGGAAGTGCCCAGGATGGAGACCCTTCTGGTCGAAGCGCGTCGTCAAGCGGAAGAGGAAGCGCAAGCCAAGGCCGAGGCTGAAGCGAAACGAGCTCCCGCCCCGTTGGTGATGGAGCTCAAGGACTTTGTCCCCGTGGAGGAGGTCGCCAGACTCAAGGAAGAGAACAAGGAGCAGCTTCGAGTTGCCACGTTGGATGCGGCTCGTGTGCGGTCGCAGATGGCGGAGCTCACGCGCGAGAAGCAGCGGCTGGAGCAGCGACTCACGGACGTCCACAACTACCAGGAGAGCGAACGCGGCCGTCGCTTCCAGGACATGGAGGAGGAGCTGGCCCGCACCAAGTTGGAAGCCAACCAGAAGGCCCACGACCTGCGCAAGCTGGAGCTCGTGGTGGAGGCGCTGCGTCGCAAGCGCAAGAGCAAAGGCAGCAGTCGCAAGGGAGACAACCAGTCCAATGCGTCCGAGAGTGCGCCGCCGTCGCCCGACGAGAAGACCAAGAAGCTCGCGGCAGGCCAGCGGAAGAGCAGCGTTACGGCGTGAGGGACGAGGACCCGCTGACCAGCAGTAGGAGGAATGCCGGAGACACAACGTAAAGCACAAGTCACCAACTTGAAGCCGTGGCAAACCTGCTGGAGCTTGAAAATCAACATCATTCCTTCGTCCTCCCTTTCATTCTCGGCAGCTTGGACTCAGTTCAAATCCCACGCATCACCGAACTGAGCGTAAAAACACATGCATCTGAAGACCCGCGACTCGGTTCCTCCTGTTTCGCTTTTCGTTGCTTCCGTCGCCATCGTCTTCATCCCTTCAGATCCTTACGGCGTCAGCTGAACACCACCCTCGCGCTTGTTTGCCACTCTCCTTCAATCACCCAGTTAGCTGGCCCTGCGCTCTCCCTGACGCCTTCATGCCCACTTCTCACGTTGTCTGCGCCTTCGAACAGCAGGCCGGACACTTGCAGTCGGTGCACGGACACTTGCCAGCGGAAGCGCCGCAGGTCTGACACCCCGTCAACGTCCCAACCTTGCCAGCTTTACCAGCATGATGCGTCGTGCAGGCGGGGCACTTGCAGCTGACGCACGGACACTCGCCAGCGGGACTGCCGCAAGTCTGACAGGCCGCCTCCAGCTTGCTGGGCTCGCCGGCGTGGCGGGTCGTACAGGCCGCACACTTGCAGCTGGTGCACGGGCACTTCGCAGCAGGAGCACCGCAGCTCTCGCACGCCGTCGAAACCTCGCGATTGCTCGATTTGCCTCCGTGGCAACCGGTGCATCGAGCGCAGCGACATTCGTTTTCCTTGCAGGTGCAGACGCCGCACGGACACTCCGAGCAGTGACAGGCGCACACGCAGTCCTCCGTCGCGCAGTGGCAAATGCAAGAGCATTGTTTCCCGCGTTTGGCGGTCAGACAGCGCTTCAGATGCGCCATCTCCAACGCCGACTGCGCCCACGACACTCCGTGGTTGCACTTGGTGCCTCCACCACCACCGCGACTCGTCTGCTCCGTCGTGCAGGCGTGGGCTTGGGTCTCACTCTCGCAGCACAACAACCCACAGATGACGGGGACGTCCATGTCCACGTTCAGCTTCATGATCCCCGTGGCAACCGCCGGACCCATCAACTGACAGGTCATCGTCGAGTCCTTCACGAAGCAGCCGATGCAGATCACGGCATCGGGTCGCTGAGCACCGCCGCACTCAATCACCCGCGCCGCAGCGAACGGAAGCTCGAAGGCGCCTGCCACCTCCACGCACTCCAGATCCTTCTCGGCCACGCCCTTGTCCAGCAGCTCCTCTGAACACGCCTCCACCAACGAATGGATCACCTTCTCGTACCAGCGGGCAGCCACGATCGTCACGCGAAGGCCCTTGCCGTCCAGTTTGTCCGATCCGGTCGGACCGGGCTTCACAATCACAACGGGCTTGGCTGGATCTCCGGCTTTGCCTTCTTCGCCGTGACCGTGGCCACGATGGCCATGCCCGCCACCGTGAGCCCTTCCTTCACCCACGGTGTGCTTCACCTCAGTTGTCGACGCCACTGCTGGAGGAGCCATCTTTTTCAAGAATGAGCAGCCAACCAAACACGTGCAAGCCTTGGTTCCTTTTCGTTGGGCTGCCCTTCTTCAATGTCACGGGCTCATGTCTAACGGCGACAAGAACCTTTTGTAAAATCCACCCAAGACTCTAAATGATGGGACAGGAAGTACCCGCTGACCCCTGTCTCGTACAAACATACCCGTTAGGAAGAAGAGAGCTAGCAACGCACCATCCCATCTGCTTACACCTTGCTTCCAGTATTGCAAACCCTTCAGTTGGGAGCACGAGACCAGAAGAGGTGACGCAGAAGGTTTGGGAGTTGACGTTTGCTGCCTGCAGCGCAAAGCAGGAGACAACTTGATCGTTAACTGGAAATGGGTCATGTCGATGGCGGGAATGGTGCGAATCCCGTTAAGCCTCTCGCAAGACGAATGCTGATGCTCGTTTCATTCCGGAACGCTTTGGCACACCGCAGCGATCACCACTTTGAGGAGATACCTGCTTCCAGATAGGAATGAGCGAAAGGGAAGCGCAATCTCTCATTCCATACATATCGACTGAGAATGGGACTCCATCGCTCCGAGGCAGTTTGTTGGCTGCACTTGAACACCCACATCGCGTTTGAATTTTACACGGGACTCGCCACAACCACCAAGTTCACCATGCTTGCCTGCTTTGCTACCGTGCCGCTCAGTCCCATCCACGCGACGACTGACCAACTGCCTCCACATCTATCAAGTCAAGAAGACAACATCAGAAATCGGCTCCTTTGCGAGCTTCCTGCTCACTCTGTGGCCAGGAACTTGACGCCGTCTTCTTCACACGTCTCGCCAGCGATCACCGCCGCCTGGATCAATGGCACAACCAATCAGCAGCACGTCAGTCAAGCGCTCTCGCTCCAACTGCATCGTGGCAAGAACTAGCGTGTTGCGGAGCCATACTTTTCCTTCGCCCTCGAGCACCTTCAGCGCCTCACGCAGTAGCCACGGCTCCATCCCGTGGATGTCTAAATAGCACAGCAGTAGCCCCCGTCAGCCCCCGTCTCCTTCCTCCTGAGCCCCATCTGCCAAACGTACTCGTCCCCAGCGTCTCTTCGCCTGCATACAGCTCGTACACCGTGAATACGTTGCCCAGCATGCCGTGCTCCTTGGCCTGCCGTTCGCCATGCCCCATTCAGTTAGAAGCGAGCCGTCGACTCCAGCCCCTCACATAACTCAAGGCCCACATACAAAGTCGTAGATCTCGGCTGCCCACTCGGCCGGCTTCTTCCACATAATTCGGCAGCGCGTGCGCGTGTCGTCCTCCCAGCTGCCGTTGCCGCAGCGAATGAGGTGCTCCACCACCGCCAGCCGCCCCTCCTGGGCCATGTTGCGCGAGATCTTGACGTTCTCGAAGAGCAAGGATGCGAAGGGCTGGAAAATGGGCAGCTCGTGCATGCGGTGGTACTCCAGGATCAGCTGCTTCCACAGCACGAGCTGCTTCTCGCGCGTGGCGCGCACGGGCTGCAGTCTACCATCACACGCAGCATTCATGCAGTCAGCGTCGTCTCCAGGAGGACTGCTGCAGGAGACGGGAACAACCCGAAGCTAAGGACGCACGTACGTGAAGAACGGGGGGAAGTCGTAGTACTCCGGGTACGAGAACTTGTCCATCGCGCAGTCGATTCCGTCGAAGACGCGCCGCGCTCGAAGCGATTCGCGCTTTTTACACGGGTGCAATCCATGCAATACCCAAGTCAATTTCCGATGGAACCTAATTTAGACTAATTTAGGATTCATCTCCTAAAATACTAAACTACCGTGACCATCAGATCCTAACGGAACTGACCATGTTTCTCAAACCCACCCGCAAGAACCGACCCGTTTCACAGCTTTGTTGTGCTTCGCACTTTGGGTTTATTGCATGTGTGTTTTTAGTTATCTCTCCCATCCCGAAGCTGGCTTTACGGGTATTTGGACTTTATTCGAAAATGATAAAATACTTTGACGACGGTATTTCGTCGGTATTCCGATCGTATCGTTGGAGTTTGACTATGAATTTGTATGAGTCCCTCGGAATGGATAACAAAAGTCATTTAAAAGTTTGAAGCACCGGTAAAATTGGTTTTTGACAATTTCAGTCCCGGTATACCGGATAATACCAATGACATGCCTTGTGTTGTCAAACACAAACCACAAGACAATGGCGAACCGCGGGCGGCACGCTGTGCTCTCGCTTGCGACGCGCTTCTGCCTGCCGCACGAGGGTATGGCGCATCTGGAATTCCTCAGTCGGTGCGCCCTCCTCCCTCTGCACCTGATCCCCACCTCTTCCATCTCTTTCAGAGCTCTGGAGCCCGAGTTCTTCAACTGACATGCTCGGTGTGTGCTTGACGACGTGCTCTGCCCTTCTATAGCGGCTCCGCGGCCATTTTCGACGTCCCCGCGGACCTCTCTCCGCCACAATCAAGACCGGAAAACGGTCGCAAGACGATGCCGCCATCTCTGGCAGTCGTGACGTGTCAGCACGTGGCGTGTCCGTGGCTTTTCCCGCGCTACTTCGCGAACAAGTGGGACTGGCTGCAGTTCGTGAGCGAGGAGTTTGTGCAGCATTCTCTACAGCTTTTGAGTTTCGAGGGTCCGATACCGCAAGCGGGCTCAGCTGTGGCCAAACCGGAGGTGCTGCTAGATCTCCCGCTGGTCCCGCAGGTGCATATCCACAGCGAGCGCGACCTGGCCCTGCTGACACTCGATGGCGCCGCCGATCGGAAGATCTGGGAGCAAGCAGTGTCGGAGTTCGGGCTCCAATCACTGGCGCTGCAGAGTGGCTCCTGCTCTCAGGGCGAGCCGCTGCTCTTCTCAGGCCACCGCCAACTGCCTGGTGACGAGGGCGACGAAGGAGAAGGCTTTCAGGCCCCAAAGGCGGTGGCCGGCCATTTCGTAGGTCGAAGTGCTCGAGGCCAGGAGTTCGCATGGAGTCGAGAGGTTCTGGAAGAGGGAATGTGCGGCGGGGCGGTCTTTGGCTCGACTGGCGAGTGTGTGGGCATCGTGGAAGGCATCGTGCCTCCTCTGGATGAAGGGCCCGACGCATCTCCACCGCCAGAGGAAGACCGCGAGGCCTTCGCTTCCTGGCAAATGAAGCAGGCGCTAGCGAACCACGTGGCGTTCATCCCTTCAAGCGAGGTTCGCGCGTTCATTGCACAGCCTGACGACCTGCTGCTGACTGGCATGGACCTCCCACCCAACATCGAGTGAGTCTGCTGACGCTGACTGAACTGAGGCGGCTTGGGGTTGTTCATACATTAGATTAGAAGAAGGCTGAGCTACCAATAGAGAAAAGCCGACGTGGTGTTCCAGGAAGCGAGCTGAGGTGGCGGGATGCAGGTTGGGGACTTCCCACTGCCTGTTCGTCTAGGTGACGGCGATTTTGTTTGCGAAGGCAGAGCAGGCGATGGCGAGCGCCTGGATGGGCGCTAGCGGCGCCGCGTAGTCCAGCGTGAAGCGCGTCTTGGACACTTTCCCGAAGCGCAGCACCGTCGTCTCCTGCTCCTCCCCGTTCTCGTCGCTGTCGGCGCTAACTAGCAGAAAGTTCTTCTTGGACGCGACCTTGACGCGTCCCTGGAAGTTGAGTGTCCAGGCGCTAAGGTTTTCGTTCCACGAGGGCTTCTTGGTCTCGAACGTGAGCAAATCTCGTCGGTACTCGTCCTGCTCCACAGCGCCGTATGGCGTCTGCATGCTGGCGCTGATGTCGCCCGTCAAGCGAGCGCGTTGGATGCGCATTGCTCGGCCGTGGCCCTCGGCGTCGTCGTCGTCCAGCCAGCTGAGCGCGCCGTCCGTAGCCAATTCCAAGTGCTGGTCCAGTTCTTCCAGCGAAAAGCGACGCAGTCGCTCGGCCAGAGACGTGCGACGCGACTGCTGCAGCCGCTTGTATCGCTCCGACAGACTCACACTGCGACCCGACCGCGTGCTGTGCGTGTTGAAGATGGCGCCATCGCTCCCCATTCCCGAGGGCTGAGGGCGCAAGGTTCGTGTTTTCGTAGGCGCGGTCTCTTTCTCCTGCTCAGCACCTTGTTCGTCACCCTCTTGCTCGTCTTCGTCTGGTTTCGACACCACGCACTTGAGCGAATTGGGCACGCGGCCTAGTACATTAGCGGTGTAGACCAAGAAGGCCAGTTCATGGTCGGGTTTCTGGTCGGCGTCGGCGTGGTGGTCGAACAGCGTGAACTCGGTGCCGAGGAAGCTGGGCTCCAGTCGGCCCAGGTAAACGGCCGAGTCCTCGCTTTGCGGCAGTTCGCGCATGGTGCGGAGGTGCGAGTCGCGCATCGTGTGGAAAATGAACGGCCCCGAGCCATCGCTGGCACAGGACGCAGCCAGCAGGAATGCGCCCGTGTCTTCGTGGTGGAAGTTTAAGGCCGTCACGAACTCACCCCGCAGTCGCTCGATGCAGCCTTGGACCAGTTCATTCGTGTCTGCGACGGGTGGCGGTCGGTAGAAGCGTTGCTTGTGCTGATGGATAAAGGCACGCGCCTGCACGAGGTCCTGGTCGTTCGCGTAGACGCTGAGATCGCCTGCCGCCTCCAGAGACTTGAAGTGAAGCGTGTGTCTTGACTTTCCGGCACAACGAAGTGCCTCTAACGTCTCCTGGAAGTTCATTTCGAGACACGAGTCGCCGTTGATGGCTGTCAAGACGTCACCCACACGAATGAGCCCACAGCGCTTCGCTGGCCCCTCGTCGCCTGCAGTGTTGATCGCACGGAACCCCTTGACCACGGCCTGGCGTCCGTACCAGTCCGTCTCGAGGTCCAGACCTACGGGTCCGTGCTCGAATGAGACATCGTAGGAGTCGTAGTTCCTCTTGGGAGCTGAATCCGACATGTTGCTTCGAGGGGACGAGGAGCTCCCAAGAGAGAGCAGTCGAGCCAGCAGTGCAGAGGCAAATCCACCACCGTCTCCATCCCTGGAGCTGGAGAGCGATTGACGAGATGAGAAGTTCTGGGCGGTTGGAGTGTTAGTACGGATCCCTGTGGAGGGGGATCGTACATTGAGACTTGGACTGGATTTACTGCCATCGTGGGGGTCCCGTTGCTCTCGGTCTCCTCCGTGGCGCTCACGCTCAGCCTGGTTTGAGCCTTCCAGATCGAGAGGAATGGCCGGTTTGGCCTTGAATGGAGCGTCGGGTGATGTCTGCTGTTGCTGAGGAGCAAAGGAGACGAACTCGCTCCAGTCTTCACCGGCGTCAGGCTCATCGAGGGCGACCACCTTGAGCGACGCAGCCGATACAGCCAAGGCGGAGGATCCCTCCGCGCTGTCGAGGTAGCTACAGGCCGTGGGCGACAGCAGCGAGTTGCCAAGCCACGGATCGGCGGCACGTGCGAGGTTCAGCGCCGACAATGGGTCGAATTCGCTCACTGCATCCGTTGTGAGCGGTCGAGCGCTCTTCTTGGGGCTTTTGGGTGGGGACGACGCACGTCGATGCTCCTCCTCCTTGCTGCCAGCTTCGGCAGGACACGACGACGCCTCTGCGTTCAACTGTAGCTTCGAGGGCGAAAAGGATTCCTTCGCTTGCTGGTGGTTCTTCTGGAAGTCAGCGCTAGCGTCCAGAGCGAAGAACGACATGATTGAGGGCCACAGTCGCGTCGAGGGGCAACGCGCTGCCGTGAAGATGGAGGAGCGCAGTAAACGGCGTTTGCGAGAGGCTCAGAAGGTCAAGGGACGCTGTCGCTGTGTAATAGCACCGAAATGGCGACGCAGCGGTTTCTCAACGCCATGGAGCTATTTGCGTCTCCTCCCCAAGGTGCTTTACGTTACGGATACCAAGGTGATGACTGCAGAGTGAGTGAGAGGTGGGCACGCTTCCTCATGGGCGGTGGCTGTTGGCGGTGGTGAAGGCTGCGACATTGAGAGTGGATAATGAAAACGAGATGAAAACGCCAAATACGCTTGCAGTGAAGCAAAATTAAGAGATACAGCCTTCAGGCGAGCATGCCAAGTTCCGTGATAGCACCCGCAATGCATGCGCTGGGGTACGAGCGGTGACAGCGGTCCGAGAAGCCCAGTTGCCGCTTTAATTGTTGACGCGTTTACCATTTAAGGTCCTTAGGGATGCCGCAGGTGTTGGCTTGCACGTTGAAGCTAAAGATAGGAGTTGGCTTGGCGCTTGATGCCTGTCGTTGAAGCCACGGAACGAAGCAGTCACCGCTTCTTCGTTTCTGCTTTCGAGTTGAAGAGTGCTAATAGGTGAGTAGTTTCCAATGCCTGGGCATTGCTAAGTGAATTGCTGTGGATGAGGGCTGGGAGCGCGCTGAATCTGATCCGAAAACTGCACGTGATTCTGGCCTCCTCCATTTGGGGAGAGCGTGCCTCGCCTTCCAGCAATAGACGCTACTCTGGTCAGTAATTCGTGGGGGCTGGATATCATTTGGCTCTCATTCCGGCGTTGGAGGAACTAGAACACGTTTCAGATTACAGCGTTTGGAAGCGAAACACCTCAACGATCAAATGCACAGCGGCTGCTTCTCTCCTGGCTCGTTGTTTCTCAACTGACAGCAGTCATGCAGAGAGTGCCCCAGTGTGAGGAAGGCTTGTCCATTTCAAACGACTCACTATGTATAGACAGACGCGCTTCCTGGAATGCGATTCCAACGGCTTCCATCTCACTTTCCCAAAGCGGTGTGTTTGAATCAGCATACCAGCGTCCTGCTAAGAGCCATCCATTCCTAGCTGGCAGCGCGTTCGGTGCGCACCCCTTCGAGGCAGCCACTTTCGAACTCGCCATCTTCCCAGCACCCGCCCCTCCAACCGCCCGCAACACTCCAGTGATCATGTTCAAGCCTGTCTTCCTCGCGCTCGCCCTCGCCCTCGCGGCCATCACCGTCTCCTCTGCTAGCGCCAACTCCTGCGGCGAGGGCGAGGACGAGATGAGCGTCCAAGGCATCTCCGCCGTGTTCTGCGTCGCCAGCGAGGGCTGCGCCGGCACCAACTCGACGGGCGTCTGCCCTGAGGCACAGGCCGGCCTGGAGTTCGGCTCCTACTGCGAGCTCCTGGAGACGGGCGTCTTCGGCTGCAAGCCCTTCATCGACGACATCGGCACGCGCGACAACGTGACGTACGCGGCGCCACTGGACTGCACGGGCAACATCGCGGGCGAGTTCCCAGTCAGCGTCGAGGACACCAACAGCTCCTTCTGCTCCCTCAGCCCCGTGTGCTCCGGCAAGGTCTCGGGCAACTGTCCGGGGGCGCAGGACGGCCTGCCGGACGGCTCCCAGTGCGTCGTCATCGAGACGGGCGTCTTCGGGTGCGTGCTGCCGTAGTCTTCGTCGATCCGAGTGATCAG
This sequence comes from Nothophytophthora sp. Chile5, assembly GCA_001712635.2. Classification (NCBI taxonomy): domain Eukaryota; phylum Oomycota; class Peronosporomycetes; order Peronosporales; family Peronosporaceae; genus Nothophytophthora; species Nothophytophthora sp. Chile5. Next base: position 17,583 of record MBAC02003941.1, on the reverse strand, counting down.
CACCCGACAAGTGGCTGCAAGCCCAGGCTTCTAGGACCGATTTAATCCATATAACCTGAAGCCCATCGCTATTCACCCCTCTTTATTGCGATAATGTATGAGGTGGTAATGGTGGTACGTTGTGGAGGCGCCGCAACCCAAGGACGTGGATCACATGTCAGCATAAAATGCGAAAGATGCATCGTTTCCACTTGCTGATGACAGTATAGGAGCAATAATAGCATTGGTAAACGTAATGAATGTTGTCATGTCAGCATTACTTCCATTTAGCACCATGTTCTGGTAATTTATGCAGTCTTTCTGACCGTCGCTGACAAGCAGACGAGACGACCGGCAACTTCAAGGATGGCAAGCATACACCTCTATAAAATGATACCGACAACTTCGAAGAGATCGCCCATTTTTGTAAATTGGGCGATTTTAATCCCGGATCTTGGAGCGCTTTCCGTTTGAAGGATTAATTTGGGTCCCATGCGCATCAGCGTCAGTAAAGCCATGGAACTCTTCCGGGAAGACGTCCCACCCGCGACTGCCGGCGCTCCTGGCCGCCTGCGCACTCGCTTCAGTTCCAGATTTCCCGAGTCGGCAGCACGTCCAGCCGTCCAAATGGCGCCCCAACCGCCCGATCGCCCGCCTGTCGCGCCGTCTAATGCAGCGCCGCAGCCGCCGGGTCGAGAGGCCGACCGCCGCAGCGAAGCGGAGACTTCGGAGGAGGAGGCGGCGGACGTGGAGACCCCGAAAGCGATCGGCCTGGAGTCCGGGCGGGCGCTCATGGCGCACGGCCCGGCCGCCATGCACGACTACGTGGCCACGCGGCTGGAGCGCGCGATGGGGCGGGCGCTGCCACACATGGAGCTGCGCTTCTCGGACCTGTCGGTGGCGGCAGACATCACAGTGGTGGAGGACGCGCACGCGTCCAGCGACTTGCCGACGCTCTGGAACGCCGTGCGCAAGGCCGTGGTCGGTCTCGGCCGTAAGAAGCAGGTGGTGCACAAGCAGATCCTCAAGCAGGTCACGGGCTGCTTCAAGCCCGGGACCATGACGCTCGTGCTGGGCCAGCCGGGCTCGGGCAAATCGTCGCTCATGAAGGTGCTGAGCGGCCGCTTCCCCGCGTCCAAGAACGTGAGTGTATCGGGCGACATCTCGTACAACGGCCAGCCGCAGCACGAGGTCGCGGCTCGGCTGGCGCAGTTCGTGGCCTACGTCACGCAGCGGGACAAACACTTCGCCGTGCTGACGGTGCGCGAGACGCTCGAGTTCGCGCACGAATTCTGCGGCGGCGAGTTGAGTCGACGCGCCGACGAGCTGCTGACGCAAGGGACGGAGGAAGAGAACGCCGAGGCCATCGCAGCGGTGCGTGCGCTATTCCAGCACTATCCGGAGGTTGTGATCGCCCAATTGGGACTGCAGGATTGCCAGGACACGATCGTGGGGGACGCGCTGATGCGGGGGATCTCTGGAGGGGAGCGAAAGCGCGTGACCACGGGGGAGATGGAGTTCGGCATGAAGTACGTGACGCTCATGGACGAGATCAGCACGGGCCTGGACAGTGCCGCCACCTTCGACATCATCAGCACGCAGCGCAGTATCGCCCGCAAGTTCAACAAGACGGTGGTGATCGCACTGTTGCAGCCGGCGCCGGAGGTCGTGGCGCTCTTCGACGACATTCTGATCCTCAACGACGGCGAAGTCATGTACCACGGGCCGCTGACGGAGGTCGTGCCATACTTTGCCGCTCTGGGCTTCACGTGTCCCGTCGGACGCGACGTGGCCGACTTTCTCATGGATCTGGGCACCAAGCAGCAGGGTCAGTACCAAGTGGAGCTACCGGAGGCTAAGCACGTGCACCCACGAGACCCTAGTGAGTTCGCCGGCGTCTTCCGAGAGTCGTCCATCTTCCAAGCCACGCTGCGGTCGCTGGAGGAGCCTCCGCACCCGAGTCTCTTGGAACACGTCGACCAGCACATGAAGCCCATGCCGGAGTTCCACCAGTCGTTTTGGCAGAACACCCTGACGTTGCTGCGTCGACAGATGTTCATCACCATGCGCAACAAGCCCTACATCTTCGGGCGCGGGCTCATGATCACCGTCATGGGGCTGCTCTACGCCACGTCTTTCTACCAGTTCGACCCCATCGAGATCCAGGTCGTGATCGGCATCATCTTTGCGGCCTCGCTCTTCTTGTCGTTGGGTCAGGCCTCACAGCTGCCCACCTTCATTGCGGCTCGCGACATCTTCTACAAGCAGCGCGGCGCCAACTTCTTCCGCACGTCATCCTACGTGTTGGCCAACTCGGTGAGCCAGCTGCCGCTGTGCGTGGCCGAGACGCTCATCTTCGGCACGCTCGTGTACTGGATGTGCGGCTTCGTGGCCCACGCCGGCGAGTTCTTCCTCTTCCTGCTCGTGCTCTTCCTCACCAACGTGAGTCTGGGCGCCTTCTACTTCTTCCTCACAGCCGCCGCGCCCGACATCAACATCGCCACGCCCATCTCTATGGCCGCCACGCTGGTCTTCATTATCTTCGCGGGCTTCGTGATCACGGAGAGCCAGATCCCGAACTACTTCATCTGGCTATACTGGATCACACCGGTTTCCTGGACGCTGCGAGCACTGGCCGTCATCGAGTACCGCTCGGCGGATCTGGACGTGTGTCAGTACGGCGACATCGACTACTGCGCCCAGTTCGACGGGCTTCGTATGGGTGAATACTATCTGCAGCTCTTCGACTTCAAGACGGACCGCATCTGGATTGTCTACTGCATCGTCTACATGCTGGTCTTCTACTCCTCGTGCATGGCGCTGGGGTTCTTGTCTCTGGAATATCTCCGCTACGAAGCGCCTGAGAATGTGGGGTTGGGTGTGAAGCTCTCAGAGGAAGACGCTGCGTTGGAAGAGGACGTAGATTCAGTGTATCAGTTGGTGAAGACGCCCAAGGCAGCGCAGTCCAAGTCTGAGAGTGAGGTCATTCTAGACGTCGAGCCCCGTCCAACGGCCTTCACCCCCGTGACCCTGGCGTTCCGAGATCTGCGCTATTCCGTACCGAAGCCGTCGAATCCGAAGGAGTCTATCGAACTGCTCAAGGGTATCAGTGGGTACGCACTACCTGGGCGGATGACGGCGTTGATGGGCGCATCTGGAGCAGGCAAGACGACGCTCATGGACGTCATCGCCAACCGCAAGACGGGCGGCTCGGTGTCGGGTCAGATCCTATTAAACGGCTACGAAGCCAACGAGCTGGCCATCCGACGCTGCACGGGCTACTGCGAGCAAATGGACATGCACTCGGAGGCGGCCACGATCCGAGAGGCGCTCACGTTCAGCGCCTTCCTGCGGCAGGACAGCGAAGTGTCGACTCGTGCCAAGTTCGACTCAGTCGAGGAGTGTCTCACGCTACTGAACATGACGGACATCGCCGACCAGATCATCCGCGGCAGCTCCACGGAGCAGATGAAGCGGTTGACCATCGGCGTGGAGCTGGCGGCTCAGCCCAGTGTGCTGTTCCTGGACGAACCCACGAGTGGATTGGACGCGCGCTCGGCCAAACTCATCATGGACGGCGTGCGAAAAGTGGCCAACTCGGGTCGCACCATCGTGTGCACCATCCACCAGCCGTCGACCGAGGTCTTCTTCCTCTTCGACAGTCTGCTGCTGCTCAAACGCGGGGGCGAGACCGTGTTCTTCGGCGACCTGGGGCCAAAATGCCAGCATTTGGTGGACTACTTCGAGGAACTGCCGGGTTTGCTGCCCTTGCCGCCTCAATACAACCCTGGCACGTGGATGCTCGAGTGCATTGGCGCCGGCGTGTCCAACGATTCGCCCACAGACTTGGACTTCGTAGCCACCTTCAAGGCAAGCGTCCCTGGCGCCCAGTTGGAGGACATGCTGGACCGCGAGGGCGTCGGCATCCCGTCCGCCACCGCTCCGGAGATGCTGTTCGCCAAGAAACGAGCCGCCTCGTCGCTCACGCAGTTCCGCTTCCTCACCAAGCGCTTCCTGGACATGTACTGGCGGTCCCCCACCTACAACCTCACGCGCGTGGGGATGGCGGTCTTCCTGGCTCTGCTCTTTGGCGTGACGTTCCGAGAAGCCGACTACACGTCGTACCAGGGCCTGAACTCGGGCATGGGCATGATCTTCATGGCCACGCTGTTCAACGGCATGATCTCCTTCCAGTGCGTGCTGTCCGTCTCGTCCGTCGACCGCCCCGCCTTCTACCGCGAACGGGCGACGCAGACGTACAACGCCTTCTGGTACTTCGTGGGCTCGTCCATCGTGGAGATCCCCTATGTGTTCGGCAGCGGCTTCGTGTTCACCGCCATCTTCTTTCCCATGGTGCAGTTCACGGGCTTGGGAGTCTTCCTACTCTATTGGGTCAACACGTCCTTCCTCATCCTCATGCTCACCTACATGGGGCAGATGTTCGTCTACGCGCTACCCAGCGAAGAGGTGGCAGCCATCATCGGCGTGCTAGTGAACTCCATCTTCTTCCTCTTCATGGGCTTCAGTCCGCCGGCCAACCTCATCCCCTCGGGCTACCACTGGCTCTACACGATCACGCCGCAGCGCTTCTCGCTCGCCATCCTGGGAGCGCTCGTCTTCGCGGACTGTCCGGCGGAGCCCAGCTACGACAACGCTACTGCCGCGTGGACTGGCGTGCGCTCGGAGCTGGGCTGCCAGCCGCTGCAGAACGCACCCGTGACCACGGGCGCCGTCACCGTGAAGCAGTTCACGGAGGACGTGTTCGGCATGAAGCACGCCGAGATCTGGACCAACTTCTTCGTCGTCTTGGGCTACATCGTGCTGTTTCGCATCCTCGCGCTGCTGGCCCTGCGCTTCGTCAATAGTCAGAAGCGCTAGAAGGGAGAAAGAGGCAAGGGACTGTAGGTCCCGGACGCTTCCAGTTTAACGCCAAGGTAGCCCACCCATCGTCGAACGTCGCTGCTTGTTCTGATCGGAAGCACGTCGCATAATAAAAGCGAGTTTCGAGAGTTCTAAGGAGATAGCTGTCCGTTTGCAAACCACTTGCAGTTGTTCTTGTCTTCGCCCACATGAGACCGTGAACTCTTTCTGTCGCTGTGTCCCAGGCCAAAATCCCACGAGCTCTTGCTGTTTTGAAACCCCTCGGTGAGATGCCGACATCTGTCAGCTTGCTGTCCTGAATCCTGAATCCCTCGGCACATTGTGGCACCCTCACTGTCCAATTCTCCACCTCGCCCTCTGTCGCCTCTCCACCCACGGCAGCCATGTACAAGTTCGCCTACTTCCTCGCCCTCGCAGTAGTGACTGCCCCCTCGCTCGCCTCCTTCGCCCCCTGCGTCGACGGAGAGCTGGAGATGAGCGTCCAGGGCGTCAACTCCGCCTTCTGCGTCGCCAGCGAGGGCTGCTCGGGCTCCAACACGACGGGCCTCTGTCCAGAGCCGCAGACCGGTCTGCAGTACGGCTCGTACTGCGACCTGCTCGAGACTGACGTCTACGGCTGCAAACCCTACGTGGGCGTGGACCAGAAGACCACCGTGACGTACGAGGCGCCGGTCGACTGCACGGGAAGCCCCGCCGGAGACGTCCCGGTCAGCATTGTGGGCGCTGAGCGCGCCTACTGCGCGATAGGTCCCGTGTGCTCGGGCAATGCTTTGGGCAACTGTCCAGGCGTCCAGGTAGGGCTGCTGCAGGCCTCCGAGTGCGTCATGATCCCGTCGGGTGTCTACGGATGCGCCTTCCCGACCCCGATGCCGTAGCAAGAGCACGACTGCATTCATCCGAATGAGCATGCTGGTTCGTTTCTTACAATCCGAGTCGCGATTGCTTTTGGGATCAAGCTGAAGTTGATATCAGATTGGGTACATTGCAGCTGGTTGGCCGCTGTCGACGTTCAGCCATTGCAGGGGCCGCCGAGATCTTCGCGGGGAAGTCGCAGGAGTCCTGCTAGCTCGGATGGTGCCACGACGCGATGGGGTGAGCATTTACACCGCAGCATCATGGACCACGGTATGCAGAATGCAGGCGCGTGGTACAAATATATGAATTAGTAAGCGAATAGTAAACTGCCGGACGAATGCTATTTGCAGACATTACTAGTGCGATTGCAGTATCGTTCTTATGCTTGATGAATTCGTCATATATGAATAGTACGCTCCAGTATTACAATTCTTGAGCATACCGGAACAATCGATCATATCGATCACCTCGGATTCTTCAATGACGGAGTTTGAGAGCGCGGTGCGCGAGTGGCATGTGCTGCTGCGCGACGGGGACGAGGCCGTGGCACTGCGGCACTTCGACGCGGCGATGCAGTTGGCCGTAGCTCTCCATCGCCAGCGGGACGTCGACGCGGTGGCAGCCACAGCGAGCCTCAACGGCAGTTCCAAGGCGGACGAGCAGCTCGTTACAGCGCTGGCGCTGGTGCTGCGGCGTGTGCTGGAGGTGGTTGTTCGCGACCACATGACGTTCCTATTGCCCTCCAACGAAACCCAAACCGCGCCAGACACGGGCGCTGGCTCAGCGTCGCACAAGGCGACTCTCGCACAGCATCAGGCGCTGGCGAACAGCCTCCCGTCGGCCTTCCGAGAGCGATTCCGTCTGCTGCTTCAAGAACAGTGCGTTCGTTGCGTATGCTATGTGTTGCTCGTGTGGTGAATTGCTTGTGCCAAACGCTACGAGTGTTTCGTGTGCCTGCAGCTGGGAAGTGCTGGCGCAAGCGGCAACGACGACCAAGTTCTCGCTGCCGCGGCTGCAGGCGTTCGACTGGACGGTGGCCGCCGCCGCCAGTTCTTCGTCTGCCGCGTCACCTCCATTGCGACGCATTCTCGTGCGTCTGCAGACCTCGGACGGCAAGACGCGAACGCTGCAAGTGCCGATGAGCCAGTTCCACCAACTGCGCCACAGCGTCGCCACGGTGCTCCAGGAGATGCATCAGGTGGAGAGCCACCCCATGATGCGTCTGGCCTACATGGAGCAGAGCAGCCAGTGAGAAGCCGAGCAAAGACGCTCTGCTAGTGTATTCGATGGCTAACTGGTGCAGACAGCTGTCCTCTCTGCTGCATGTTTGACTGCTAACTCCCCCACTTAGTTCTTCATCTTCTTCTTCTTGTTGGCGAAGCACTCGCCCCACACACACACGGTCTTGCCGCGCATAATCTGCGAGAAGGCCTCGAAGGTGTACGCGCGGCGCTCCCGCGCTTCTTCCGCGGTGATTTTCTTGTCGGCCACCTGCGCCTGCACCGCCGCCTTGAGCATGTCCGAAGCGGAGGCTGCCACGTACTCCTGGAACGGGAACTTGGCGCCTTCCACGGCCAACACGCGCTTCTCGGACGGGACCTGATACGTCGCCAGCAACAGCTGCAGCAGGCGCTCCATCTGTCCCTGCGAGATCTCGCTCGTGTCCTCCTGCTGCTCCTCCTCGACTTCTTCTTCTTCGTCGTCGCCGTTCGTCATCTTTGCTGCGACCACAGGCGCGCCAGTCGCCAGGTTGAACAGAATGCGCAGCCGCTCGTCCACCGCGCCCTTCACCGCCATGGAGAAGGCCACGAGCAGCGCATCTGTGTCGCTCTTGCGGTTCTCGTCGCGCTCCAGACTCAGCAGCACGCGCTCCAAGTGGTACGCTTTGTTGAGTCCCGTAGGGCACGTCTGGCTCAGCTTCACGCCCAGGTACTGGTCAAAGTGCTGCATGGACGCCTTGCCCGACGGGAAGGCGCGCGCCACGCCGTCGCGGATGGCCTCGAACGTCTCGGGTCTGTTCAACGAGGAGCCGTTTCGTTAGTGCCAAGGTTCACAACACGCAGAGGTAAAGCAATAAGGAGGACGCACGTGACGTCGTTGCTGCTGCGCAGCTCCCAGGCCTCGTAGGGCGAGATGACGGCCTGCTCCGCGATGGGCGTCTGCAGCGCCTCGAAGTTCTTCTTGCCGCGCTGGCCGCGGTAGATGTACAGTCCGATGCTCAGCAGGATGCCTCCTAGCGTGATGCCCGGGTTGCGGCTGAACCAGCCGGGCTTGTACTTGGGCGGCTCTTCCTCGCCATCACCGCCAGCGCTGGAAGCTGCTGCTGCGGGGGCGGGCGGTTTTGAAGCCGCTGCCGCCGTCTGCAGCCGCCGCCACTGCGTCTGCTGGGACCGCAGCACGTGCAGGCGCGCCACTCGCCGCTGCATCCGGAACATCTTGAGCTGCTCGAGGTTTGGGAATGGTGGTCAGCGTGTGGTGCACAGGAAGTTGGTGTGGTACACACGGCTGTCCCAAAGGTCCAGATGACACGGTGGGTCCTAATCTGGAGCGCACCACACGAGGGACCATGTTGGAGCCATCCGATTGGAGGATACTCCAGAAGCGCATATTAGCCAATCGTCTATCGATTTGAAGCTAACGCAGCGTTTTGACTCGTTGATATTCCTCCACGGCACTTCAAGACCCGCGTCGTTTCGTGTCCCATTCCAACTGCCGCCTCTCTCTGTGTATCCGTATGCTTCATCCCTCCGTGTCCAGCTGAAAGCGCTCACAGGTCCTCGTCGGTGGCTGCCGTGCGGCCCAGCTCCTGCCAGTTGGCCACGTACTCGTCGTAGTCGAGTGCTTCGGCCCAGAGGAACATGTCCTCGGCCTCGTTCTCCCAGTTCTCGTCCTCGAAGTCCACGTCGAACAGCAGCGCCGGCTGGTCGCGGCGTTTGTCGCCATCGTCCTCCTCCTCCCCCTCCTCGTCTTGCTGGTGCCGCTCGGGACGCGGCGCCGTCACCAGCAACCCCTGTGTGTAGAGCTTCTGCATCCAGAGCCGCTTCTTGTGGCGACGCGCACTCTCGCGGTCCTGCTGCCGCACCAGTTTGGAGTAGTGGAAACCGCCGGCGGGGGCCACAGCACGTCGCCCGCCGGTGGCCTGCGCGATCGGGTCGGCGTTGGCTTCGGCCAGCACCTTGGCGGTCACGGGGCGCCAGCCATTGTTCTCCAGCCGACGGTACCACAGCCGCGTGTCCTGCTCCTGCTGTCGCGCGCGGTAATACGAGTTGCCCACGCGAATGAACGTCGCGCTCTCCGTCTGGCCTCGTGAGCGTCTCGCGTGCGAGTGACTCACCGGAGCTCCCTGACGCGCGAGCGTGTAGTCCTTGGGACTGAAGGCGCCCAGATCGCACACGGGTCTGCGCGTGAAGATCTTGTAGTAGATGGTGGGCGGGAACACCAGGCCGCCGAGGCGGAAGCGCACCTGCGCGCCCATGGAGGCATCCAGCAGCCCCGCTTCGCCCGGATTGATGGCACGCAGCATGCGAGCCGGGTCGCCGGTGCTGCGGAACGTGAGCAGATCGCGGTAGTAGCGGAAGATTCGTCGCTGCGTGTAGCTTTTCCACGCGGCTTGCAGACACAGAGCCGCACCGTTCGCAGGCGAGAGCGGAGCTGCTGAGCCCGAGCCGCGAGTCTGCCGCTGGAACAACGCGTGCTGGTAGTGCGCCTTCCACGTGTACTGCAGCTGCAGCGCCGCAATGTGGTAGAGCGGGAATCGCGCGAGAGTCGCTCGCCAGCGTTGGCGCTGCATGCGGAACCAGGCTTGGAGGCGCGTGGCTGCGAACGCGCGGAAGCCGCGCTCGTCCGAGAAGCTGCCGCCTCGCGCCACGAATTGCTGCATGGGGCTGCGGGTGCGTCCGCCCTTGCGTCTGTTGCTGGTGCTGACTGTCTTTGATGTGCCTGAGGCCTGACGCAGACGGCAGAGCATGCCACGCACGCGCTTCTGGATGAGGATGACCGCGAGGTTCTGCGCCGCCATGGGGAACTCCCACGGACTGTTGATGATTTCCTAGTCAGCAGCCAAGCAGAGTGAGTGGACGGGTTCAATCTGCAGTTCCTAGCGTCGTCTGGCTACTGTAATGCGTACCCGCTTCTCGGCCCGCGACTTGCGCATGAACAGTGATTCCCAGGGCAGACCACGTCGAAGTCGCTTCGAGCGACGTGTTTTGGGCTCATGGCGTATGCGGAACTTGCTGAAGTCACAGCAGAACGAGCGTTAGCACGGCAAGGCACCAAAGCGTCCAGACCCGCCACGCGTCGCAGGTGCCACCGACATGAGCCGCACCTTTGGTAGCGACCTCGCTGGAAGCCCAGCTCGCGCACACGCCGTGTGGCCTCCATGGTCAACCAGGTTCTCCTTCTTGGGCTGCAGTTGCGCAATGCGCAGCAGTCCGTCCGCTTCTCTGCTGCTTCCCATCGCTGGGGCTATAAAAAGCGCTTCCTTCTCAACGCCTCCTGTTGGAGTCTGGTCTTCTCTGCTCCAGCCACTGCTCAAATCCACAGGTGGCCTCGTCTCCCAAGCCTCCACTAAGGCCCGACCTTCCCCCGTGACCTAAATGGACGAGCAAGCGTCGGTAGTGGCGCTAGCCGCGGCGCTCGCGAACGTCCGAACGCTCGACGCCGACGCGCGAGTGCCGTTCGCCGACGTTTTCTGCGCGCTCGAAGCCGTCGAGAGCCTTCTCTTCGAGCACAAGGGGCGCTTCGGCGTGATCTCAGTGCTGTTCCAGCGCGGCTGCGAAGAGTTCCTGCTACTGAGCAACACGCTGGCCATGCAGGCGCTGCAGACGGCCTCGCCTCAGGACTCCGCGACCGCCGAGAGATGTCGCGAGCTGCTCGAGCGCGCGGAGCAGCACACAAGACGCACCGGCTACCTCCGCAGCCTCCCGGAGGCACAGCACGTGAGTCGCCGGCGCGTCTTCCTGCTGCTCACGCTCAACAACTTGGCCTGTCACGCCAAGCATACGCGCAGTCCTCTCGCGGCGTTGGGCTTCTTGGAGCGCGCACTCAAGCTGCAGCTCCAGCCGTCGTCCGCGGAGACCGGCCAGTCGACCGCGCCAGCCTCCGAACTCGCACTCACTCGTCTCAATATCTGCGCCGTGCTCTCCCAATTGGAGCGTCACGCCGCCGCCGCAACACACGCCAAGGCGGCCGTCGCGCAGCTACTCCAAGCTCAAGAACTGGACACTGAAGCCGCTCAGCTGCTGCTCGTTGCGCACTATAACTTGGCAGTGGAACTCGAACATCTCAGCGAAGGCAAAGCCGCCCGACGACAATACGAGTGCGTTCTGACCGTCGCAGCCAGCTTCGGGCTCCAGCACGACGTGGTCCACGACGTGCGGAGTCTTCTAGCCCGCGACAGCAGCGCAGCCAATACGAGCATCGTCTCGCCGCCAGCGCGAACGCGAACGCCGCGAGAGCGGCAGCTTCTCCAGCGTCGACCGCTCTCGCCGCGGACCTTGCGACAGACCCGAGCATGACGAGGAGGACGTGGCGGCCACCGTATTAATAAACCGCTTGGCTCCAGCAGCAGCGCCTTGTCTCCTGTTGTCGAGCGCTTTCCTATATATAGCGAGTGAGTTGGCTGGACTCGGCCGTCACGGCGCCGAGGTCATTGAACGCCGCTCTTCTGGTCGACATGAGCCTTCCGCTTGTCCCAGCTCTGCATCTCGATGATGAACACTCGAGCGTCCATGCGGTGGCCAGGGCGACTGTGGACTCTGCAGTCCGTCAGGCGGTGCACGATGTGGTGCAAGTCGTTCAGGACGCCACGCAGTGGTTGAGTCAGGCCGTGGGTCACGAGCTGCTCTCTCAAGCCGTGGCTGCTGCCAGTGACGGCACCACGAGAGTCGAGACATATTGCGAGTCTTGCAGCGGAGCGCATGGCTTGCCGTTGCCATCAATTGAGCCGCCAAACGCGAGAATCCACGCGGTTGCGGAAGCGACAGTCGATGCGGTGGTCCACGAGGCGCTGCACGACGTGACGCAAGCAGTTGAGAGCGCCACCGAGTGGCTGACTCAAGCTGTTCGAGGTGAGCTGGTCTCTCATGCGGTGGCGGAGGCTTCGACTGCTGTCGCCCCGACTGCGGAGCCATCCACCGTCGGCTTAGAGGCAGATGAGACGTCGTCCACTCCACACGAAGCAGCGAAAGCGCTGCTGAGCTTGAACGTCCACGCCGTTGCGGAAGCGACTGCTGACGCCGTGGTCCTGGAGGCGGTGCAGAGCGTGACGCAAGCCGTCGAGGACGCCACAGATTGGCTGACCCTTGCTATAGGTGACGAACTTGTGTCTCGAGCCGTGGCAGACGCTGCATCTATTGCCGAGGTCGATCCAGCCAGAGGCAGCAACGCCAGCTCCGAGGCAGAGCGGGAGCCTTCTTCCTCTGCTGGCGCAGCACCAATTCAGGTTCCCAGGCTGCGGCTTCCACGCTCGGCGCACGATCGCGAGCAGGCTTCCGCCGCATCGCTAGAGGCGTCACACCACTGCCTTCAGCTTGCGCAGCCCTTCGTGGCGCAAGCCATCTCCTCTGCACTCCGGCAAACGCTTGCGTTCCAGAAGACGCCTGCGAACGAGCACACGCCCATAGCCGCTTCACCGCAGGGAAAGACATCAACAGCTGTCCCGGCGTCCGCACCAGTGGTGGAGTCTGCCCCGCAGCCAACGACGTCGCTGATAGGAGAAGCAGCACCGCCGGACACGCCGCCAACGTCAAGGTAGGCGCCACCCTCGCCCATTCTCTGCATCTTGATGGCCACCGCAGTACTGACAAAGCCCTCGCGACAGACGGAAGAGTCCCAACACGAGAAAACGCACTCTGGAGGTGCCCAAGCAGTCGGCTCCCGTACACCCAGCAGCGCCCTCCGCTGCGGTGGAGACGCCAGCAGCAGCGCCAACACACTCGGTTCTGCCGCCCTTGATACTCCCTGGGTCGCAAGGAACCCCACGACATGGCAAAGTGCTGCACCATCCGCACAAAGCGCCCCACCAGTCGCCTCCACAGTCTTCGAAGACAGTTGGGAGTCCCCGCGGCGCCAGCACGAGTCCCACTAAACCCAAGGCGGGCCTCTCCTTAGCAGGAGAACTCGAGCTCACGCCGCTGTCGTCGGCACGCGCAGCCTCTCGAATCTACGCGCAGCAGCAGCCGTCGTCGCGCTCGTCTAGGCAGCAGCACAAGTCCAAGCTCCGCGACTCTGCGTGCCAGACGTCGCCTCCGTCGTCACCTCCTCCGTCTCCACCGCGTCGCCGCCGCTCGCACGACCCCAACGACGACGGCGCCACCAACGCAAGTCGCACGAAGTACCACTCCCACTCGAAGCACTCGTCTAGCAGACACACGCCGGACAACTCCACCGAGCAGAAGGCAACCGGAAAGAAAAGCACGCTGCTGCTCCCGCTCGCCAACATCCAAGCCGCGCATCCCACTGCAGAGGCAACGAAGGCACCGAGTCCTTCCCGAGTCATCAAGAGCCGCGCCCGAGCGCGTAAAGAAGGCGGCGCCGTCGTGTCGCCATCTAAAACGCGCTCCGGGTTCTGTCAGCGATGCGTCTTCGAAGGCCGATCCTGCAAAGTCAACGACTGCCTCAAGCACCAGCTCCTCAAGTGACAATCACCCAAACGCGTCCAGTAGCTAGCTGCACCAAACCAATCGATTAGATAAAAGCAAGAAAAGATCACCAAGAAGGGGCACGGCAAAGTGCACACTGGCTGGCGAATCCAACGTCCGAGAGTCGCTCGACCTGCTGAAGCTGCCTTGGTCGTACGTTGCTGTGACTTTACGGGTGCTGCTCCCCCCGCCTAAATCACCTCGAACAGACCGTCGACCTCGAGCTCTCGGATGCGCGCGAGGTTGGCTTCCAGCACGTCGCGGTCCTTGTGCGTGAGCATGATGCTGCCAGGCGTCGTGAACATGTCAATGGTCTGGCGCACGTTGTCTCCGGGCGTCAAGAAGATCTCTTTCTTGAGGAACGCGGGCATCCGTTCGATCTCCGCGAGTCCGGGCGTGCTCTTTAGCACGCCGTTGCGGTAAGACACCAACATGGCCTCGCAGCCGAACTCCAGCAACGTCGACGGGCGCTCGGGCAGCTTGGCGAAGGCCGTCTCGTCTAGCAGACTGTCCACCGTGGCATCCACCTGGTTGTAGCCAACGCACTTGTCGGCGATCGGCACCCAGGCGCCTTCGCCGCCGTGGCAGCGCGCGCCCACCTCGATGAGCACCGGCGCCCCGCGACAGAACTTGACTTCACCGTGAGCCGGACCGTTGCGAATACCCAGCGCGTCTGCCATCATGGAAAAGGCCACAAATTAGCAAAACAAATCAGGTGTTTGTCCTAGCAGCACCGCTACAACCTCCACAATTTCCGTACCGAGCACTTGGAACTGGTAGGCGATGAGGTCGTTTACGAGTCCTTGGGCAGGGACGAGCGACAGACCGAAGTAGACAAAGGCAGCGTCGTTGACGCGTCGCTTGTCGTACTTCCATACGGCCACCACCTTGTGGACGGCTGCGCGGCTCACCGTGTCCACCACGTACTCGTCCCCTTCCAGATACTCCTGCAGCAGAACCGCGCGGTTCTCAATCCCCAGGCCGTTGATCTTCCCCAGAATGGAGTCGAACGTGCGTTGCGCCTCGGCCAACGACAAACACAGTACCACATCCTCGGCGCCGGCGCTCTCCAGCGGCTTGAGCACCACCTCGAATGGCTCGGGCTTGAGCTCTTGCGTGATGAAGGCTTCGGCCTCGGCCCACGTGGTGGCTCGCACCTGCCGCACCGCGCGAACGCCGTTCGTCCGCAGTGTCTCACCCATGAGAAACTTGTCGCGCCGTGCGGCCGAGAGCACCAGCTCGTTGCCCTCGAGCCCTAGTGCGTCCGCCAGCGAGTCCGCGAGCTTCACGCCCAGTTCGGCACCGGGGACCACGGCGCGGACTGTGGCCGCACACTTGTAGTCGGCCTCGATCTGCTTCACGGCCGCACGGATGGCACGGACTGTGCGGTCCAGCTGGCCGTCCTCGTAGGCCACTGTGGCCGCGAAGGCGAGCGACAGGCCGGGCGGCACCAGACTCGCCACAGCCTCGATGTTTTCCAGCTTGTCGCTGTAGACACAGATGCACTCCAGGCCGCGCGCCATGAGCGCGTGTGCCACCACGGCGCCCGTGGAGAACGGGTCCACCACCACGGCCACGCCGCGCGGCTCTGCCTGCGTGATCGTCGGCGCGGCCAATGCGTACAGCCCTTCGTACTCCAACTCGCGGATCCGTTCGTAGTCGCGCTGCAGCTGCTTCTCGTCCTCGTGGACCATGATGACGCTGCCGGGCGTAGAGAACATGTCCACAGTGGCCACTAGCGGTTCGTTCTCGTGGATGAAGAACATAGTGGAGATGGTGGACGGTAGTTGCTCCAGCTCTTCGCGGCCCGGGAACCCTGTCAAGGTCCCGCTTTCGTAGGTCACCAGCATGGCCTCGCAGCCATGCGCGCGCAGCTGTGTGGGTCTTTCGGGCAGGCGATCGAAGGCTGGGCCATCAAAGTACGCATCCAAGGCACAGTCCACGTGGTTGTAGCCCACGCAGCGGTTCACAATAGGCAGATACGAGCCAGCGCCACCGTGGCAGCGCGCGCCGATCTCCACGAGACACGGCTGACCGTCCACCACCTTCACCTCAGCGTGGCCTGGGCCGTGGACAATCTCCAGCGCGTCCAGCACTCGCAGCACGTAGTCAGCCACGGCGGACAGCAAGGAGCCGGCAGGTGCGGCTCGTAACAACACGCCGTAGTAGACGAAGGGCGCGCCGTTGGCCGCACGCTTGTCGTACTCCCAAACGGCCACCACCTTGTGGACGCCCGCACGACTCACTGTGTCCACCACGTACTCCGTGCCGTCCAGATACTCCTGCAGCAGTGTGGCCTGGTTCTCAAGCCCCAGACCGTTGATCTTTCCCTGGATGCGGCCGAAGGCGCGTCGCACGTCCTCCATGGAGCGACAAAGCGTCACGTCGTCACTACCAGCGGACTCCACGGGCTTCACGATGACGCGCAGTGCGTCAGCACCGCTGAGACTCAGCTCTTGGCGGACGAAGGACTCGGCCTGCGACCACTTGGTGGCCAGCAGTTGGCGGGCCGCGCGGATTCCGGCGGCGCGCACCTTCTCGCCCATGAGGAACTTGTTGCGCCGAGCGGCCGAGCCGCGCATGCCGTTGGTCGTGAGGCCGTAGTGCTCGGACAGCTGGTCCGCCAGCAACACGCCCGTCTCGGCCCCAGCCACGACGCCCACGAGGTCCACACCGGCCACCGCGCGGTCCAGCGAGGCGATCGTGGTCTGCACCGCGGCGTCCGAATCCGCGGCACCGCCATCGTGGAAGACCACAGCCGAAAACCGCGCGGTCAGAGCGGGCGGCAGGTGGTTCATTCGCTCGCGCATGACCTCCAGCGTGTCCGAATAGAGGCAGACGCAGGCGTAGCCGCGGTCCAGCAGTCTCTGCGCCAGCGTGGAGCCCGTGGAGTAGGGGTCCACCACCACCACGGCCTGCTCGCGGTCCGCGCCGCCCTCCGCGATGCGGAACAGGTCTCGGTCCGCCGCAGTCACGCGTCGCTCTTGCGCGTTGAAGAAGCGCCGGTGGAGCACGTCGGACGCCGTCAGCAGCCCCTTCTGCGCGCGCAGTCGCGGGTCGAAGGTGGCCGCGCGTTGCAGCGGCCGGAAGCCCGAGAGCGGCGCCAGCCCCAGCATCACGCGGTCCGCGCGCTCGCCCGCGCCAGGCCGCAAGTGGACGCGCTCGTCGAACGTGACGGCGCGCTGGTCGGCCGACAGCACGCGGAACGACGGCGCGTCCTGCGGAGGGGCCGGAGCCGCGTCATCGGCCGTCGGAGCCGCCGGAGCGGGCGGTGGCGGCAGGTCCTTCGTGGGCGTGTTCCCCATGGCGTGGCGGTCCGTTTCCCTTTTGGCTTTTGACGGAACGACAGGGCGGGTGGGATCTTTTGCTTTTGCTTTTTTTCCTTTTTTGCTTTTTTGCTTTTTTGCTTTTGCTTCTAGAAGGATCATGTTGAACTGGCGCCGGCTGGTTTCTTTTCTTTGCCTTTTGCGACTGTCTCTGCTGAGCGAAGCACGCACGCTGCGACGTTTGGATGCTGACGGATAGGGGGATGAAACCTTCGTTGCAAAACGAATATTACCGGTATATGCAGACTGGGTTCCACAGCGGTCCGACTGGCACACAGCAAATTCGCCCTTTAAGATTTTATACGCGAGTTTTTAACACGCGTCTGAGAGCCGACCGCTATAGAGCCAACTGGACGCTTTTTGTTATGTTTGTTAAATCGGGAAGCGCCCCCCCCAACCACCCATCAAAACCGCGCCAACTTTGGCGGCCAAGTGCATGTCCGTGTCTGTTCACGCGCGCAGCTTCCTTCCAGCCAACGCCGCCCGCCCGCCAACTGCCACCGAATGCTAGACACGCAGGCAGGTACGCACAAGAGGCCACGCAGCGTCACGCAGGCAGGCAGACAGGCAGGCCACCACATCCAGCCCAGGCGGCGGTGGAACGAACCGCTAACCGCGCCTCCCAAAATGCATCAAATAGCTTCCGCCAGCGGTATTTTATTTTATAAAATGCAAACTTGATAACATTTCGCCTGCTAACATAAACCGCACGAACTCAGGCGTCGTCGCAATCAATATTGTTTGACGGAGGACCCCCATGTGTAAACGGGTACAAAATTCATTCAACTCAATACTTTCCGCTTTTTTCAGCGCGTTTTTCGTGGATTTTGCGTTTTCGATAATGCCATGCAGTGGTATGGACGTGTCTACGAAAGTGACAGTATTGCTCATTTCTATCGACT
>MBAC02003938.1:0-18313 GCA_001712635.2 Nothophytophthora sp. Chile5 | reverse complement strand
TGTCCCCGTCGTATCGGCCGATCGTCGAGTTCAGCTCAAAGTCGGTGAAGTCCCACGCGTCCGTAAGCAGCACGCAGTTCTTGCGCACAATGGGCAGCAGACGCACCACCTGCGCACGCACGAGCTCTGCCTGCTCCGACGAGAGGTAGTCGTGCTGGCGGAAATCGCCGAGCGACTTGGTGATCAGCCAGGCACCGAACAATGCACACAGATTCGCAACCGCTCGCTGCTCCGGACCAGCTGGGAGGTTGGCTACCCCACGAACGAAGGCGTCAAGAAGCATGAGCTCGGCGTGAGCAGTCGAAGCGCGGGTCATGAGCACCATACAGGCATTGCCGTCGTTCTTGGTGGCTTTCATCTGCTTCGCCAGTGAAAGGATGATGCGTGTGGCGCGGATTTGGAAGGCTTCCAGCAGCAGGGCGAAGCTCCCAAAGTCCTCGGGCGTATGCGCCTTGCAACGCGACGTGACGTTGGCGTGAAGCTTGGCATTGTTCAGGAAACTAGTAGAAGTTTCATTCGAAGGCAGTGAGGCCAACACCTTGAGCAGATAGCGAGCGTGCTGCTGCACCAACACGTCGAAGGTGCCTTCGAAGGTATTCGCGCCGACGATCTCAGCGAACATGTGCGCCAAGTTGCTGGACTGCGTGAAGCCGTGGCCTCCACACAAACGGCGACATGACTCGATGCCGTCGCCCACCTTCTCAGCCAACCAAGCCTTGAGTCCGGACGACACGGCGTGGAGCTCTGCGAGCTTAGCACCGAAGGTAGCGCTGCCACTTGTGATCGTATCCACCGCTGAGTCGTGCATCTCCCCGATGGAAACACCCGCGAAGTGAGAGGCATAGGAGATGGCGATAAACGGGAACAGCGCATGCTGCTGGTTCTGATAGTCCAGCACTTGAAACTCGCCCTTGTTGTCCGGAGTACGACCTTGCATGCGAGCAGCACTGAACCGGGAAGTGATGGTACTAGCCGCCCCCAACGTAGCCCCCATGCTCCTGATCAGGTACGCGCGTACCTGCACCATGGTGAGATACACGAGCTTGTCGCTCTTGGGTTTCACGAACGTGCCATCGGCCAGCACTTTCGTGTATCGCATCATCATGTTCTCGCGTGGGATACGGATCTTATGGAACGCGCAGTAGCCATTGTCCACCCCGTTGAAGCCCACCTTCGGGCCAATATCGCCCACTTCAATCCCTGGAAGCGGTTCGTGATCTTGCATCGACCGAATCTGCACCAGAAACGCCTGGACACCCACGTCCTTGCCGTCTAGGAACAATCTGGCGTGCACGATGGCGTGGTTGGCAGTCTTGCCGAGGCCTCCAGGCCACCACTTGCGACTCGTGAGCGTCGGCGAGTCGATGATGAACTCTTGCGTGGCCTTGTCGTACGTGGCCACCGTCTCGATCCCCTGCACGTTGGAGCCGTGGCCCAACTCCGTCTGCGCATAGGCGCCGAAGATCTTGTAGCTCTTGGCGAGTGGCAGCCACTTGGCCCGCTGTTCGTCGGTCCCCTGGTTGTCCAACGTCGGGATGAACATGGCGCGATGCACGTCGAATCCCAGTGGTTCGCCCAGTGCCTTGTACAGTGTCTGCTGGTCCAATGGGTCGCTGTAGCCGCCCTCCTCCAGCAGCTTCACGTAGTGATACGCCTTCTTGAGACCGAAGTTGTAGCGCTCCGTGTGGTTCCGGAAGGCCATGTCTCTGTCCGAGAGCACCGGGTGCTGCTCGATCACCTTTACGAGCTGCTTGCGCCGGTCGTTGGCTGCCTCCCCGTCACGCAGCACGTTCGTGAGCACCGCCGGGTCGATGTCGCCGCCGGCGCGCTCCTTCTTGAGCAGCAGCGGCGCCAAGTCCTTCAGTTCCGTGGCCATTGTAGCGACGAGGTCTGGGCGGTTGGAGCAGCAGCAGGACAGCAGTGAAGCGCTTGAGGGCAACGCGGCGCGTTGAGAAGTGAAGAAGCTGAAGTGAGAGCCGCTGCATGTGCTTGAAGTACATGGCTGCGTTTTACGTAATACGTACCAAAGCGTACTTAGCGCGGGTTTAACAATTGAAGTTCCAGAGAACAGCAACGAGTCACTTTACCGGTTTACAACACGTGTATGTATACCGATGTTACGTTTTGCGCCTCGGTCCAAAATTACACAAAACGATACAGCAAGTACTATTCTCGACTTTTTGAAATCGAAATATCAGGATAGCATTGGACAAAAGTGGACTGCAACATCCGACCGGGTGTACTATTTGTGCCAGTCAGATCGCCCTATTAAGTTAAAGATTCTCCATCTGCGGTTGGCCACAGCATCACAGTCCAGCATGGCGACCGAGAGTCCCGCGGCCGCTCTGCAGCGCTACAGCGCCTTCGTGGAGCAGGTGCTTCGTCCGCAGCTGCAGGAGACGCTGGCGCGGCGCGACGCGCTCGCGGAGGAGCTGCAGGAGTACCAGGATCTGCGCGATCTGTTGCAGGAGCTGCTCGCTCGCGGCCCCGACCCGAAGCCGCTGCACACACTCATGGATGTCGGCGAGCGGTTCCACGTGCGCGCCAAGATCGCGGACACGTCCATGGTCACAGTGGACATCGGCCTGCACTTCCACGTGGAGATGACGCTGGCGGAGGCGCAGCGCTTCGTGCAGCGCCATCTGCTGCACCTCACCGAGTACGTCCATTGCGCTGTTCTGGCTCTCCGTTCTTGGGCCAAGTGCTTTAACAAAGCTGGATGTGGGTTGTCTCGCTGTGGATGGCGAGTGCAGGAAGCGGAGTGCGTGGCAGCAGAAGGCGCGCGAGGTGTCCGAGCACGTGAACCTCGTGATCGCCTCGATCCAGCAGCTGGCGGCTCTGCAATAGATCGATCGCGAGGACGAGCGGTCCGCCCCAGCCCCTCCGGCGGCCTCTCCTCTCCTCAGGCCGCGACTGTTGGGCAACGGAGGCTCGATGGTGACGACCGGGGGAGGGAGCGATGCCCGAACGCCCTGGCACATGCTGACTCATGTCTGGCCGCGTCCGTTTCGGTGTCAAGCGACGACGCCCTGCTCGACTACCGAAGCGACGCGAGGCAGCCCACCACCGAGGGCGAGTACACTAATAAAGAGACCTTTGGCCCGAAGTCTGGCGCGACCAACTCGTGGCGCTTCGCCGCTTGAAAGAGCCGCCCAGCGTGCAGTATGGACCACTCGGCGTCCTCCCCCTCCTCCTCCTCTCGGTCGTCGTCTGCCTCCTCCTTGCGGTCCCAGCTGCTGCCCGTGAGCGTCCGGAAGCCGCCACTGCCCTCGTCCTTGTCGGCGAGCAGCCAGCAGAGCCACAAGCGTCCGTTGGAGCTGCATCCGCCCAGCGCCAGACCCAGTGCCACAAGTCCAGATCTCCGACGGACGTCGCCGACGGAAGATGCCAGGAGTCTGCTCCCTACAAGCAGCAGCAGCAGCAGCAGTCGACTCAAGCCTCGACCCTCCACGGCTGTCGTGCTGTCATCCACGGCGACACTCAACGCGATGTTGGGCGTACCCGACGCCTCCGCCGACCGCCAGCCGCAGCAGCTTCGCCCTGAAAGCGCGCAGCCCGCAGCCCGCCGCTCCTCCGCACTCATCGCGCCGCTTGGGTCCACGTCGGTGTCAACAGCAACGATACTGGCGCCTCCGAGCGGCCACACTGGAGCATGGGCCGTCGCTGCCTCGACGCCGACGGTAGCACCTACCCGTTGCGCTGGCTGCGGCGGCTTCGCAGAGATGTGTCTCGCTTGCTTCACGCAGTTCAAGCAGCAGGACGGCGCTCGCTACAAGACGCAGCTCGTGCGCGCCGTGGACTCGCTCTTCGAGAAGGCCACGTCTCGTGCTTTCACGCGCATGGAGGCTGTGGTTCAGCAGTGGGTCTTCCGCGGCTGGCAGGCCACCGTGCAGCGCGCCAAGTGGAAGCGGCAGCTCGCGGCGCGGTTGCTGCATCGCCAGCGGATGTGTCGGCTCTGGGCAGCTTGGCGAGTCTTCTTGTACGAGCGACGCATCGTGGGCGCGATGCTCTACGCTGAATCGCAGCAGCGCAAGACGGACGAGAAGGCGCAAGAAGTGGCTCAACTGCATGGCGACGGCTTCGAACGCACGTCGGCGGCGCGAGTGCACGAAGCGCTGCAGCGTGACGTCGTGGAAGCGCTGCAGGCCCAGCTCGCAGTGCAGAAGACGTCGCTGCAGGCCAAAGACCGCGAGCTGCTCGAGATGCGGAAGGAACTGCAGGGGGTGCGGAGGACGCTGGAATCCTTGGAGACGCAGGTCATCGACCCGCGGGAGCTGGAGCGGATGCGGGTGGAGAGTCACGAGTACAAGAAGGCCAGCTTCCAGTTGGTCGGTGCGCTGACGCACACGATGGAGGCGCAGGTGGAGGTGCTGAGCACGAGCGAAGGCCGTCAGAACGTGAGCGATGTCTTCTCCCGCGATTTGCTGCTGCATATTGACAAGCCCGAGAACGCCGCCTTCTTCAACCCGCTCGTGGACATGGAGGCGGCTGCATCCACCGCCAGTAGCCGCGGCGAGGGCGCGTCCACCAGCTTCACCATGTCCTTCGAGGCGCCGATGGACCGTGCCGACAAGATCTTGACCCAGTGGGTGAACTGGCTGGTGTCGCAGCAGCCGAACGATTGGCTGGCGGCGCCTCGCATGCAGAACTTCCACTCGAGTCTCA
Source organism: Nothophytophthora sp. Chile5 (assembly GCA_001712635.2). NCBI lineage: Eukaryota > Oomycota > Peronosporomycetes > Peronosporales > Peronosporaceae > Nothophytophthora > Nothophytophthora sp. Chile5. Next base: position 13,648 of record MBAC02003938.1, on the reverse strand, counting down.
CGGACGGCAGAGTGCTCGCGGTGGTCACCAAGCTGCTGCACGCCGCCATGTGTCGCACGAGACTCAAGCGGCCGCCGGGCGTCTCGGCGTCAAAACTGGAAGCCACGTCTGTGTTGCGCGAGAACGGCGAGGAACTGACCGAGATCGCCATGGAGCGGTACTTGGAGCACTTGCGACGCGAACCCAGTGCCGACAAACGACTGGAGCTCATGATCAGCACCTTGGGTCAGGCGCTCTGGCTGCCGCTTGGACTGCTCAATGCCAAAGACATCCGGGCGGGGCATGCCGAGTTCAACTTCGCAACACTGACGTACCTCTTCGTCACCTTCTCGCCGTGCTTGACGCAGGACTACTACGCGCTTTGTGCCGAGCTCAAGCAGCAGCTGGAGGGGGTCAAAGCCAAATGGCGTGAGCTTCAAGGCGATGGGATAACGCTGGCTGGTGCTGGTGGAGATCTGACGACTGGAACTGGCGAGGAAGTGTCCATGAGCATGCGCGTGAAGCTGGCGTTGTCGCAGACGCTGGATCTCAAGCGGCGCGTGGACGCCGAAGACGCCAAGTCGCGTGAGGGTCACGTGCTCTGGGCCAAAGCCGAGCGCATCGTGATGCGCAAGTGCTTCCTGTCGTACGCGCGACTGGCGCGGGGCAAAGTGGGTGTGCTGGCCAAGCTGGACGCGTCGCTGGGTGACGAGAACGAGGCCTTCGCCAAGATCCCCAAGAACAAGCTGCAGGACTTGGCGCTTCCGTACGAAGACTTCGCCTGGGAGGCCAAGCTGCTGCAGAGCTACCTCGTGACCATCCACTGCGACCTTGCACGTATCTACCGGGGATACGCCACACGCACAGGTGTCATCAACGAGACCATCAACGTGGTTGAGTTCACCGAACTGCTGACCGACTGCCACGTACTGGAGGGGAACATGAGTCTCAATGACCTGCACGCCATCTTCCGCCTCATCGACCCCAAGAATGTGCGCTTGCTCTCTCTCTCTCTCTCTCTCTCTCTCACTCTCCCTGTCTGCCTTGAACCTTGTCGTCTTGAAGCTGACCACGTCTCCCTCCTTGTATGTTCCTTCAGAAAGCCATCAGTTCGCACCGTGCGGTGCCACCGATCGAGTTCCTGGAAGCGCTCGTCCGTGTGGCACGCAAGAAATACCCCGTCGAGTACGTTCACCTCCTCCTGGACCTGCCAGCATTGGCATCCGTTGGTTAATTGTCTCTCACCCTCACACCGCTTTTCTGTCTCGTTTGTCGTGCCCAGAACGAACCGTGTGACCATCTCGGAGGCGTTCTGCCTCTTCGTGGACAACTTCATCCTGCCGTTCGCCTTCCGCTCGGACGTCGATCTGTTCCGACGGCAAATGGAGGACCCCGCCATCCGCCGCCTGCTCATCAAATACGCCGACGACCTCAAGAACCTCTACGACAAGTACGCGGTGGAGGACCCCAAACACAAGCAGAAGGCGGAGCGACTCACAGGCTTCACCCTCGGCCAGTGTCTACTGGATCGTGGCGTGCTCGACATGACTCTCACTACCGAGAAGGTGCTGGCGATCATCAGCAAGGTATCGCGCAGCGCGGCGGCGGCAATAGCCACCTCGGCATCCGACGGCTCGTCGAAAGGAGCGAGCCGCGCGCGCGAAGACGAAGACGTATCGTACGCGGAGTTCGAGGAGGTGCTCATTGCCGTGGCATGCCACAAGTTCCCGGATCCCTACGTCTCACTCGAGAGCCGCGTCGAGAAGTTCTTCTCGGTGCATATCCGCGAGCGGAATGGCTGAATAGCATGGTAATGCAATACGTCACAGCAGCATCGACATACAGACACAACCGCTTCAGGCTGTACATACCAGCAAACGCCACATCTTGGACACGAACCCTCTTGTAGCATCTATCCATCTCGTTTACTGGTCGATTTGCTGCAGCAAGCAAAGTTAAACACGTCATCCCGAACCGATCGGTTCTTACATTGCTAGTGCCTACACAGGGAGCAAGAGAGGTCGAGAAGCACCATCAAACACGTCGGCAGATGATGAAAGCATCATGTCAACAAGCAGGACAGGCAAGAAACCTGAGCGTGCCGTCGTTGCCACCGCGCGATCAGCTTGCTTCTTCCCCCTAGGCCTCGCTTTCCTCCGTTGTGGTGGACGTTGTGACAGTCGTGGTGGTGGTCGTGGATGTTGTCGTCGTTTCCGTCGCTGTCTTCGACTCCGTAGCGACCGACGTCGCGCTTGTCACCTCAGTTGTCGCTGCGTCCGTCGACTCCTCCTCCGGTGCTGACTGCCAACCCTCGGGGAATCCTCGTGTCCCGTCCGGTCCCTTCGCCATGCGAGAAGCGGTCATGGCGTTGGCGCCGATTTGACGCATCGCTTCCTTCAACGTCGAGTTCACCATTCGGGAGCCACGCCGCACCTCATCTGAAGTGGAAGTCGGCGCAGAGGAGAGGCGTAGCACGCTGGTGGCATGGCCGAGCACCGGCTCGGCTGCAGCTGCTGTGTCAGCTTCGACCTTCTCCTCCTTGTCTTCCTTGTCTTCCTGCTCCTCCGCCTTCTTCTCCGCTTTATTTTCAGTCGTGCTCGTGCGAGCGCTCATGTTCTTGATGGACGGCGACGCTGACGGAGGTTTGTAGGCGAACTCAACGCGGTCGCCCTCGCTGAGGGTGTCGCCGCGCAGCACATGCCGAGCCGAGAAGCGCGCCTCAACCGGTTCATTCTCGTCGCCATCAATTCGGATAAGGCCGCCGAAATCCTCCATCACACGCGTCACGACTCCTTGGATCGCGTGCGACACGAGGAGGCGGATCTTGGTAGCGCGCAGATTCTTAGGCGTGCCCTGCGGGAGAAACTCCACCATGTCGCCCTCTCGCAAGACCGCCGTTTGGTCGACCACGTCGCGGATGTTGTACGAATAGACATTGTCGTTCACCTTCCGCGCCGCCGCCTTCTTGTCTGCCTTCTTCGCTCCACCGGACGCACTCGCAGCCGTCAAGTTCTCCTCATCCCCACCCTCCGCCGTTGAATCCTCCGCTTCCTCGTCGTCCTCCTCGCCAGTGCCAACATCGGCGTCGCTGCCTGCATCCTCGTCGTCCCCACCCTTCGTCGCGGAAATCAAGCGAATTCGGCCCACCGAGCTAGCGCTTGTCTTCGTGAAGCGCCCTTTGGCGCCGCCCTTCATGCGGCCCAAGAAGCTCGGTCTTGTGACGATTCCCTTCACGCTCTTCACTACGACGATCTTGATCGTCCCCGCTGGCAACACGGCAATTGCTACGGCGCGCTTCTTCTTCTTCTTCTCATCGAAGCTCACCGTGTACTGAACTTCTGTGCCCTCCTTCAGATCCTCCAGCGTCTGACCGGTCGTGATCTCCTTCACATGGAAAAACAAATTCTCCTCCACGACTCCGGACGCAGTCATGGCCGGCTGGATGAAGCCGAAACCCTCGTGTTTGACGACAGTAATGAACCCTTCGCTCTTCGTGTCTGAAGACCCACTGACCTTCGTTTCGACGCCTTTTGCTGCAGTCTTCTTAGCAACAGCTTCCACGCACGTGATGGCCTTGCATTGGAACTGCTTCGTCCGCTTCAGTAGCACAAGGTTCAGCTTAATGCGATCGCCCACACGCGGCTCATAGCGCACGTCTTCCACGTCATCTGCCTTGAACTCAACCGCCAGTTGCGGAGGAGAGGCCTCCAGTTTCTCTTTCACTGTTTTGACGGAAACCTTCTGCGCTGCAAACAGCTCCAAGTGACGGTTGGCACCTTCCCCGATGCTCTCATGGTTCAACCCGAGCCAGTCACTGTATTCGTGCAATGCCGCACGCTCAAAACTGGACAGCGAGTTCGGGAATGCGACGCGGATCTCCTTCTTCGCCTCCTTCGCAGGGGTTTCCTCGCTTGTCGTCTCGTCCTTCGTTTCCTCGGCTTCCTCGGTTTGCGGCTTCTCAGCGATTGTCTTCGAGGTGAGGAATGCAGTGTCGACCTTCTCCTTAAGGTGGGGAAGAAAGTCGACCAAGTGCTGTTTCTCCGGAGTGACGAAGCGGACCTTGCCATGGGTCGCTCTCTGCAATTGCTTGCTCTTTTCCCCACGGCCACCGCCTCTGTTCGAACCCCCCCTCCTCGAGCTAGGCACAGCAACTACCTCGCCCTCCAACCCTTCAGCAACGACATCCTCCCACTTGATGGTTCCTTGCGGCAAGATTACCAAGCGAGTGGCACGCATGTGGTCCGCCTTGTTGTCTGCAAGCACGTCAAAGACCACTTCGGTGCCGTTCCGGAAGTTCCGGCTTGAGCCCATAACGTCGGAAAAGCGGAAATAGGCGTCGCCCGCGCGCTCCGCACACTTGATGAAGCCAAAGTCCTCCTTCATCGCGTTGATCATGCCGGTCTCCCGGTTCTTCGGGTTCAGTTGCACCACACGGACCTTCACCGCCTTCAGTTTGCCTGTGCGCTTGTCCATCACTTCGTCAAACGCCACTTGGTCACCGATGTGGGGGACGTAGCTCATGTCCTCCGTGTCACACAGACGGAAGGACACCTTTTCCACCTTGACAGCCTTGGGCTTTCTCACCTTGGCCTTGGCGCCGTTCCCGCTTTTCTTCTTCTTGGAAGGCTTCGTATCATCTTCATCTGTCGTTTCGGAGGGTGCTGCTGTGTCCTTCGATGCTTCAGACTTCTCGTCTGTAGTAGCAGGGGCACTAGCTGGGAGAGTGGTGGGCGTGATCGCTCCAATGATCTCAGGGACATTTCGCAGTTCCTTTGGGAGCTTCGAGACAAGGCCTTCAACATCGGAACGTACCAATTCCTCAAAGGAAACGGTGCCAGTCGGGAGTTTTTGCACACGGAGAGCCATCAAATGTGGTCGAGAACGCCCCGAGTCGTCCTGCTGGTCCTCGTAAACGAAGAAAGAGACCTCATCGCCCTCACGAAGAGACCCTGTGTCCTTACCCTGTCGTCCATGCGAAGGACGTCGTGACTTGTCGTCTGTGTCTGTCTGCTTGGCCTCCTTGTCATCGCTCTCTTGGTCTTTTGCGGGCTTGGGCGCCTCGCGAATCTCATGAAACGGGAAGTAAACGTCTTCAGGACGGTCACAACACTTGATGAACCCACCACCGCCCTTCACGCGATCCACTACGCCGTTCTCGCGCGTCATCGTAGCCAACTTGGCCTCGATCTCTTTCTCCAGCTTATCGCGTGCCGAGACGGTGACCGTTATCTCCACTGCGCGCTTCGCGCCGGTCTTCCGATGCTTTGCAATGCGGAAACGCACCTCGTCGCCGAAGTGCGCTGTTGCGCTTTTGCGACTACGACCCTGGCGTCCACCACTGCCCTGTTGCTGCTCCTCTCCATCCGCCTTGGAGTCAGTGGCGCCAAAGCTCGAGCTGTTGAAGCGAACAAATTCGCGCTTAGGCAGCGATTTCTTGGGGGATGCGCTGTCTTCCACAGCGTTCTGCTCTTCGCCTGCGTCCTGCTCCTCGGGCTGTTCCTTTGCCGCTTCGTCGCCTTCTGCTTCTTGTGAATCGTCCTGGCCTTCGTTCTCTTCGGGCTTCACGACCTCAATGAGGCCATGAGGTTCGTCGCGCTGCGAGTGACGCGTGTCGTCGCGGTTGTAGCTGTTGTTGCCTCCACGCGGCAGGCTCTTGTTGACCACGCCGTCGAAAAACTCCTCCGAAATCTGCATTTGGTGCAATCATTACAACATATAAGGGCAAATCGTTAGCGGCCACGCCTTCAATCAGATAAATGACCCAAGAAAACGTACGTCTTCGACGACGATAGTGCCCTTGGGAAGCCCCACCAACTGGCAGGCCATCTCCTTGTCCGAGCGCTGGTTGTACTTAACGCGGAACTCCACCTCGTCCTGCAACTGCACGTCCACAGGCGCCTCGGTGATGTGGAAGAATAGGTCGCCCTCACGCTCCATACAGCTCACGAACCCAAAATTCTCCTTGATGGACACCACGAAGCCGCGCTCCACCGGCATCTGCGTATGCTCGCGCCCGCCGCGTCGGTCTCCGTAGTCGTCGCGGCGCTCGGCGTTCCGTCCCCACCGACTCCCGCTATCCGCACCCTCAGAGCGGCCGCTGTCTCGATCAAACCGGCTGCCATCACGCTCAAATCGGCCGCCATCACGCTCTCGGCCGCCATCACGCTCAAATCGGCCGCCTTCACGTTCAAACCGGCCACCTTCGCGCTCAAACCGGCCACCTTCGCGCTCAAACCGGCCTCCTCCGCGGTCAAAGCGACCACTTCCGCTGTCTCCTCTATCGAAGCGACCGCCGCCGCTGTCTCCGCGGTCAAAGCGGCTGCCTCCATTGTCTCTATCGCGGTCGAATCGGCCTCCGCCGTTGTCTCTATCACGGTCGAAGCGCCCGCCACTGCGCGCGTTATCTCTGTCGCGGTCGAAGCGGCCACTTCCGCTGTTGTTGCGGCCGGCAGTCGACGTGGCGCGCACGTCCTGCGACTGCGGGGCAGCTGCGCGGGCGGCAGGAGGCGGAGACGAGGACTGCACGGGCGCGGGGGTGGGCAGAGGGGACGTGTCCTCTTCGTCGGCGGCCCAGTCGCCGGCTCGCGGGGATCCGAACATGATCCTAGTTGCTTCCTTCTCTTTCTTCCTTCCCTTGTCGGTCGGATGCGAGTGCCTGCCCGCTCTGCAACCAACCCTCCTGAAAACCTTTGGTAGGGGATAGTTGGCCTTGTGAAACACGAAGTGGGGGTTGTGGGGTGCGTCATGAGACTGGGGAATAGCATGTACCGGTGGAAAGGAATAAGATGTGGGATACTTTTCGAGGTATTCGAGATGATAGGTTGCACGTGGCTGTGGATAAATCAGGTCGGTTAGGAACTGGTGCAATTTTGCAAATTCAGCAAAAGGTTTCCTCGGAAACATGTTACATCTATGTGCATTTAGAGGCAGACACTAATGCTAGACGGTCCGCTGGATGCGAAGCGGAAGAAGGTTCAGGGGGAAAGCCAATTTTTCCTTATCGCTGAAGGAATCGGAGAAGCAATGGCATTCTTCGATTCACTGCTTAGAGCTCTAGCTCGACCCAATCTTTCCAGCCCGACCTTTCCTGTCTTCGAGATGCTGCCAACCACCTTCTTTGCCTGCATTGAACCCGATGCGCTCGAAGCATCGGGGTATGCATATGACGGAGCCCCATACTTCCAGACAGAGGCAGTGCGGGTGTGAATTAACACGCGTGGCTAATTGGTGTTGGGTAGGGCTCGTTGCATGCGAGGTGTTGCGTCCACGATTCGAGATCGAGCGGCGAGCGATCAGCGAGGCCGAGACCAGAAGCAGCATCGGTACATTGGTTGGGAGCTTCATCTGTATTGCCTGTCTCCCTCCGCCGGCAGCGAAGCCCTGGGATTATGGGGTTGTAACTGGCTATTCATGGGACACCCACACGACATCAGATGTGCTTCACATGTATTTTGCTAATACATCGGAGACTTTGACTTTCAACATGAACGATCTGCAAGGCTTAGTTATCACCACGTACGCCCTTTGACCATGTCACCACCTGGCCGTCAGTGCTGTAATGCCGGTGGAGATGCGACTACAGCATCAGGCCGCCTTCAACCGCTTTACCGGAGTGGGTAACAGAGTCACTGGTCCGGCGGTATCAGCTACCCTGGTGATGAGCACCACATCATCTTATCCGCCAGTTCGCTGGTGGATAAGTTGCCAGCCCTCGCAACTGCAAGCTTCCGTCGCGTGGCTCCAGGAGCTCCGAAGTTCAACGTGAGGCCAGGAACGTTCCCGCTATGTGGCCTGTAAGGACAAGGTCAAGGAGACAGAACCTAGCTGTAGCGGAGTCTAAGCCTAGGAATCTCAGTTTGGAATTGACACCGCGTTGGTCAATCTGAGCGCACAGATCAGTCACGCATAATTTTATGACGACATTGAGCACGCTACGGGCTTCACCCCTCGGTGAAACTTAGTGTGTTTCGCTTTTTGACGGCGCCAGCGGCTGGTCACTCCAGTTTCGATCAAACATTTTCTAGATTTTGCCTACTACCGTGAGGATATGCGTAAACAAATTTCGGCGAGCCTTACGGTGGGCGTATCGGTCTTCGACGATCAACAACCGACCACTCCGCCCCATGTTCGGCATTCCAGCAGTGATGTCGGAGAATGACAGTGGCGATGAAGAATCACTGCATGCGGCGCGATCGTTTGCTGGGTCTGGTGATCAGCGGTCGCGAAAGCGAGTGCGAGAGGACGACGACCAGATGGACACAAACCTCAAGGGGGCCAACGCCGATGTTGGTTCGCTGACATTGCTTAAGGACCGATTTTCGGCGCACGCGGCCATGGTGCAAATCATTAATAAGGTGGTGACACTACACCAGTCGGCGCTCGCAATTGGCAGTGCTTGTGATATGGTGATTCCCGACGGCTCATCTGAGACCAAGGCAGAGTTTCGTCCATCTGTCATGCAGCGCATCGTCCATCGCAGTCTCGTGAACTGTGCGTACGCTCACATGGGGTCCTAGTTGCTCGATGAAACTCTGCAAGCCGAGTTCGAATCGTTTGCGTTCTTGCCACACCCGACGATTATGTGTGGCGTCTTCATCCTGGACTTTGGATTACGCGGTTTATCTGTCATGCACTTCACGCCCAAACCGAGCAGACGCGACGGACACAGGCCAGTTCCTACGACATGACTGACTTCACCCGGGAGAATTCGTTGCCGCAAGCGCCACTTCCACGGGGTATCAGAGCATTGGTAGAACGCTCGATGGATTGATTCAAGTGGTGGATGAGGTATATCTACCGTACATGTCGGAACTCATCATGGCGATTCGCTCGTTTGCTTTGGTTCTGCGTGCTGATGAAGGATTTTCTGAACCCGAGGTCGTAGTGAGCTGGTGCGCTAGATTATTGTGCGCCTGGAGCATGTGCGTGGATAACTTGCTCAAGGCCGGATGACAGAGGCTTGCTGGGTCAAGAATAAATTCAACGCCGCTGATCCTTCCCCTGCTCAGCTCGGTCTCCAGAGGTTTTCAACTCGGGAGCAAACCGGCTGGTGATCAAGTTACTTCGCAGATGGCTCTCAATCACAATCGAGGAGTACCCAGTGCTGACAGCGGAGGGTTCGGCCAATCTCGCACGGCTAATGTGTTAGCTGGGCATTCAAGCAGTTGTCCCGACACGTCAAGTATTGTGTCAAGAACGGCGACAGAGAACTGACCATGACGGGGTGCGTGTCAGTGGAGTTGGTGGTGGAGATACTGCCACTCCACACCCCATTATGGTCAATACTATCGTTTTCTCCACCGATTGCGATTGTTGAAAACGCAAGGCTGGGGACCCTGGTCTGTGGCCCGGGGGAGTTCGCAGTTCTCTGTGTGCATATTACAATTTGTGAAATTGAAATAAAGATATCGTGCCTGTAGGTCAGAGATTCTGTGTTGCTGGAACTTAGATATGGAATGTTCGGAGCTGAACCACGAATTTGGTGCTGAATCCTGCTGTGCATCAACGGTGGTTGAGCTGCTCGGCGTCATTGCGATAATACCTCTGCATCTGTCGGAAGGATGCTCTGTGTGGAGGAACAACCTTTCTAATTTGATCGCTGGCCCGACGGTACGTAACGTTGCGAATGTTGTAATCTTCGAACTGCGAACAATAAGCACATAGAGTTGAGGCACAAATATCTGAGGATGGATGTCGTGAACTCAATTATTCAATTCGTCAAGTGTGCCACAAGCTTCTAAGCCAACCACTCAGCAATATGGCCAAGTGGTTCAAGTAAGAGATAAATGGCGTCATCAAGTGCACAAACTTGGCAACGAATGGCTCCGCCTCATCTGACGATTTTGAGGCGCCCGCGACTGTGCAGTTCGACAGCCCAACAACTTGCCCGGCAAGCGTCAATGTTCACCAAGCAGCGTCAACGTCGCTGTGGAACGCCGCCCCCGTAGTTATGTGGATACTGCACAAGCTGCACCAGAGGTCATTACTGTATACAGCGACTCGGACGGCCCCAAAGCAGACAGAAAAACGACAAGTCCACGAACGGGGCGATAACGTTGTGACTTCGTAGGACGCCAGCTGTCGAACGCACGGCAGCCACTTGATTTTTGATCCGGTGCGTTTATTCGCCCGCCCAGTAAATGTTAAAACCTTACGTCGTTCTGGTCGAACGCTAGCTACTCCCATCCTTGAGACCCGAGTGATTGGCTGGCGTTAGTCCCGTTCGGTCAAACCAGAATCCTAACAAACACATTTCTGATCTAGACGACAGAAAATGTAACTGCGAACTTGACGTCATCTCTAGCTGTTCGTCAAACCAGGAGGGGGGGGGGGGGGGGGTACTGGTCATATTACGAGCAGGGAAGCCGGGGCTGTCGCGCTACGAAAATAAAACAAAAATGGCAGTGGTTGTCGATTCGCCTATGTGAACGCGCCAAAGTGGAGTGAGCTGGCACAGCACACCAACCTACAGTGCGCTGCGATTTTATTGAGGCTCAGCATCGTAAGGCGTTGCGATTGTTCGGGGTTATGGCGCCGCCTGGTCAGAGAAAAGCGAATCGTGACATACCTCGAACGATTTCATCCGCTAGACATTCAGTAAGCATCGTCTACGTACGTGGTCTCGATTAGTGAGACCGCAGGTTGACGGTGGTAACCCTCCAAGTCGGATCAGATCGAAACCTGAAAGGCGTCGCCGAACCAGCGATGCTCTGAAGAGTCTCACCACTTTGATTTCGTGGGCGCGCTTCCGGTTTGACCAAGTTGCGAGGTAAATTGTGCCGCCGAGTGCAAGCTATCTCGTTCTTCGTGGTGTGCCACATATGTCACATGCACCGCCAGGCGGGCACGGAGGAAAATAAACCTCCTAAAGCACTCAGGATGACAGCGTCCCTACCACAGAGCACCATCAACGGATGCTGGATCTCGTGCACCATCGCAGGGGTTTTCTGGTACGAAGGAGCCCAGGAGTAGTATGCATGTGTATTGCCGCTCATTAGTACAGCAACGTTCACTATCGTATTCATACCCGCGACGCCGACGACGTTCATATGCAACCTACCAGCAGAGTACTTAGATTCTTCTTGTAAATAGTGGTTGCTCCGTTGTAAGCAAAAAGGATGTGTGGCAACTTTCTGCACCTGATTTGTCGAAAATCGCGAATGAGATAGATTTGCCACAGATACCGCTTGTGTGTGGCGATCTCAAGGAGGCGGGGCAGTTTTTATAGATGAAACTCATATGGCCGTACTAAATATGCATGCTATGTCCTCGAATCTGATCGCATCTACCTCACCGGATGAACTATTGATTTAAATTGCAGTGGAGCGAGCCGAGCGGCGAAGTGCAACAGAGTCCCTCTTAACTTGAAATCCCCGTCCGCGTAGCGGGCAGCACTCCGCTACCTACTGGTAGGTGTATCGCAAAGATAATTCACTTAAGTACGTATTCATGTGTCGCAAAATGGCTCAAATCCTCATTCGGGCTCAAATTGGCTACAACTTCGGTCGATTATGCTTCAGCTAGTAAGTTCGCGCTAAAAGGACACTGCGTACTTACCCAGACACAACTACCTCTGGCGCTGCCATGGCGACATCCTCTGCTGAGCACGGTGGCGCTGCGCAGGCACAGGAGGTGCTGGGCTTCTGGTTCGATGGCGACCACACGGAGACGTACCGGTCCAAGTGGTTCCCGCCGGAGGGGTCAGAGAAGCAGCAGCACACGGACCGCGAGGTGACCGAGCGCTTTGGTGCGTTGCTGCGGCGTGCCGAGGCCGGTGAGCTGGAGAGCTGGCGCACTGCGTCACCCGACCGCTGCGTGGCTCTGATTGTAGTGCTGGACCAGCTCTCGCGGCACGTGTATCGAATCCGCGACGTGGCCGCGAACGAGGAGCAACGCCGTCGGAATGACGCACATGCACTGGCTGTAGTGGAGGAGGATCTGCTGGCCAGACGTTGGCACGAACAGCTACCGATTCCGCACTTCGTGTTTGCGCTCATGCCGCTGCGTCACTCGCCAACACCTGAGCGACTGAGCGCAGTGCTGGCTACGATTGAATCCCGCCGTGAGCTGCAGGTGGAGCACTCGGACCTGCTGGAGAAGTTCCGACGCACCACCACCAGTCGTCTGCAGCATCTTCGCGGCGGTCCGGAGGCGGACGTAACGGGGGCAATAGCCGATGAAGAGATCCTGGAGCGTGCCTTTATGGAGACGGACGAGAGTGACATGCCAAGGAATCGGCTGTACCGCGCGATGCACGAGTATCTGGTACAAATGAACGCACGCGAGCACTCGCACCTGGGGGTATCGCTCTCTGGCGGCGTCGACTCCATGGTGGTGGCTTATCTACTACACCAGCTGCGTGCGAAACACGGCGGCTTCACGATCGTGGCCGTGCATCTTGACTATGGCAACCGTGCGGAGAGCGCCGCCGAATGCGACTACGTGCGACGTTGGTGCGCACGCTTCGGCATGGTCTTCCACGTGCGCCGCGTCGACGAGGTGAAGCGCGCTACCACGAGACGCGACGACTACGAACGCGTGTCGCGCGAGATCCGCTACTCCACTTATGCTGAGGTGATGGCGCGTTATGGGATCCCGGGCATGTGCTTCGGCCACCACCGCGGCGATGTGCAGGAGAACGTCATCTCCAACATGATGAAAGGACAAAGCTTGCTGAACTTGAACGGCATGAACGCCAGCAGCGTCGTGAACGGCGTGCGCATCTGGCGTCCGCTGCTGGAATTCGACAAGGGCGTCATCTTCGAGTTCGCTCATCGATATGGCGTGCCGTACTTCAAGGACACGACTCCGGCGTGGAGCACGCGCGGCAAGCTGCGCAACACGCTTGTGCCGCTACTGAGGGATATGTACGGCGATGGCTTCCTCAACAACCTGTCGTCGCTGGGTGCCGAGTCCACGCAATGCGCTGAGCTTGTGGACACGCGCGTGCTGGCGCCCATCATGCGCTCCGTGGGCACCAGCGAGGTCGCCGTCTGGCTGGACTGCGGACTGCTCGCTGACCAGCCTCTGTTCGTGTGGAAAGAGGTCTTCCGCCAGGTATGCCACTCCATCATGGGCAACAGTATGGTGCGTGAGAAGCCGCTGCACGAGCTCATTCAGAAGCTCGAGCGCATGGAGGCCGGTCCTCACGGCAAGGCCAAGCACAAGAACAAGGATGCCGAGGTGGGCTCGTGGGTCACGCTCAAGAAGGGGAACCGGTCCTTCCTCACCAAAGGCAAGCAGCTCATCATCTTCCGCGACCGGTTCTTCCCACGAAGCGTCTACGTGGCGTCGCAGTTCCCGATCGTGGCTGGCGAAGCCTATACGTTTGGGCCTTGGGAAGTGCAGACTGAGTTGCTGGAGGAGCAGCACGCCATTGTGCACGAGCTGCGTGACCGCAAGCCCTTCACTGTGTGGGACCTCGTGCGCAGCAACGGCCTGGCCTACGTGTTCCCGAACGCGCCGCAGCTCGTGATCGACTGCGACTCGCGCTTCCGTGTGATGCGCGCTATCGAGAAGGTCGTCACGGACGTCATGCCCATCGTCTCGTGCGTCGGCGCCTTCGATGACGTCGCTGCGGACGACGTCGCCTCGAAATGGGTACATGTCACTCTCGTCTACCACAACACCGCGTCAGAGTGACGACAGAGTCACTAAACTGAAACAATCC
>MBAC02003936.1:0-11537 GCA_001712635.2 Nothophytophthora sp. Chile5 | reverse complement strand
GGGGGGGGGGGGGGGGGGGGGGGGGAGATGCGCCTGGCTAAATCTCTGCGAGTGCCTCTCGCGCACTTCGCGCGAACGGCCGGCTCCGTTCAACACACGCCCGGACGACTTGGGGGTGAAGAGAGAGCGGAAAGGAGAATGGGGCGAGGGCAGCAGACACGCCCGGCTTGCTCGAGTTCTTTCTGCTGCGCGCACAGATGGCCGCCGACAGCATGCAAGAGCGAAGCAGGCAGGCAACAGCATGTTGGCAAAAGAACTCGTCGCGGTAACGGGGTTGGAAGTTCACTTAACCCAGTAGTTCGACCAACCCATTTTGGAAGAATCGAGCGATTTGACAAATCTTCCTTGTTTGCGAAAGGATCCGTACTGTTTTCAGTTAGCAAGTGCATAAATGTAGTGGAATATGTTGTGTGCTGGATGTGCAATTTTGTGCAGGATAACATGAAATAGCTTCACATGTTTAGAAAGGGTAAGGGGAATACCAAATATTATCCCCAGGAAAAGAAGAAGAAAAAATCAGCACCTCAGCTTACCAATGTTTCGAAGCAAGGGAAACGCTCCAGACTTTGCTTGGCAGTGGCCAGATATTTCATTTGTCGTTGTCATCATTGAAAGACGGTCACTTTGCCATGCGCTTTCGGTCTGCGCCGCTCACCAACTGCGGTTCTTCTTGCAAACATTTGACACGTTTGGCGGCAAGTATCCGTTGGAGACTCAGCCTTCCATCCGCGACTTTTGTTATCAGCATGTATTCTTCTTACAAATATTCAAATAGTGTGTATATTTTGCAGCGGGAGCTCGGGAACTCGGGAACTTGACATTTATCCCACCCTATCAATTGCCAAAAAAACATATTGAAATGTGCTTTCACAGATATTGTCATCCTTTTTTTCAGGCAACTGCCCGAGTGATAATAGCGTGCAAAGGGATGCACGGTCGCACTGCGTCTCTGCCATTGTCTGCCCACTACACCTCCTGTGGTCGGTTGACAGGTCCTGAGCACCACCGGCATCCACATGCGAGACACGCGAAACTCCACTTCGAGCACCACACGTCGTCGGATTCGCAACGTTGCAAGTTCCTCCCCTTTGGGTGGTCATTGCTTTGCATGCGACACCATTCTCACGGTTTCGTGTTGACTCAATGACGGGCAAAATGACAATGTGGCCAGAACCACCGTCGTTCAATTTTTTATTTTCCTTGCCGAAAAGTTGGTCGTTTATTTGAGAGCCATATGTTTTTCGGATAATTTTCGTGCGAACTCGTGTATTATCATATTTAGAACTATCCAGTAAAATTGAAATACATGTAGCGAGATTTTATACTATGGTACATTGCATAATATTGTTTATCCTGTATTATATCAGGTAACGTTTGCATGCAAATTGTATTTTCAACCAAAAATACGCTAAAACGCTATGATGTTTTTAGTAAATTCTGCATTTGCTTAGTATATCCAGAAGAAACGAGGTCAGATGATTTATAACAGTAACTGAGTAAAGTCAGAAAGTGATATCTATTGCCACCATGAACCTAAACATGCAGTCAGCGATTTGTATGAGCAAATTGGCTCAACAGCAACCTGTATTCGATAGAAGCGGCCAACGCATGCAAAATGTCCAAGACAAAGGAGGGCGCCACCCCTTCACGGTGCGGTACTGGTACCAAAGCACGATCCCAATCGCCACGCTTGGATGTCCTATTGCGTATGGATGGGTCTCTTGCGCTTCAGTCCAAGCCAGCATTCCCGCATCCTGCTGGCTGCTGCACAAGACGAACGCAGCGATGGCTGGCTATGCCTGGACTGACAGTGGTTGAGCGATCGCAAGCGACCGGAGACTAACTAACCTGGGGCAACAAGCTACCTTTGTGCTTCACTGGATTAAGCAACACTTGAGAGAAAGCACGATGATCGACGACGATATACCTGTCCACACCACTCGTCCTGACCCGAAGCCATCGCTATGGCAGCAACGCAGAAAGCCACGCCTCCATTCTGGTGCGACTGAACGGTAGAGACGCGTCATCACTCACTGGTTGCGAGACGACTGCAAACGGCGCTGGACACGAATGCTTCGCGCTGCTCAAATCTTGGCGATGGGCTTCGTGGCCTCGCGGTGTGTCGCCACGAGCGTATAAATGTCATCGAAGGCCTTGAACAGCGCGCGTTGGAACTGATGCGCGGAGATGCGCGGCAATGGCGGACCCGGCGGGCCAGGTAGCTGCTGGTCGCGAGCACTCGGAGCGAAGGACGTGATCATGAACGAGAGGAAACCATTCTCACAGCCGTAGCAGATACCAATCCCGTGTGGCAGCATCGGCACAAAGCCACCCCAGAGCCACGGATATCCCGACACGTTGCTCGTAGACAGCACAAAGTTGCCGCCGCCGCCGCTCTTCGCGTAGCTTGGGTCCATAAACAGAGCTGGTGGCGAGCCCGTCTTTTGCATGGCTGCTACCTGCAGACCGAGCAGATGACGGTCGACACCGCTACCTGTCAGTGCCGCAAGTGAAAGCTCTTTGTGGCGTGCCATGGCGGCCTCCAGCTTGTCCATGACTTCGCGTTCATCGGCGTCCACGCGTTGCTGAGCTTCAAGCCATTCGAGCACCTCGGAAGTCACCGTGCGAATAGTCTCCGTTCGACCTTCAACGTACATACGTGTGTGTCCGCTTTCGTACGTCGGCACGGCGCGTCCAAACAGCCGGAAGCCGGCGAGCTGAATCGCCATCTGCACGAAGGTGTCGGGGAACAGCTTCACCTGACGCAGCTTTACTTTTCCGTAGGATTTGTTGCGCACCACGAGCATGCGTAGCGTGGCTCCGTTGCGTTCAAAGTCTTCGAGGGCTTTGGGGATCGTGGCGGCTGCGACTTCTTGCGGAAGACGCCAACGCAGCAGCTCCGGCGGTGGCAGGAACTCCAGCGAGTGGTGGCGACTCTCAATAAACGTCTCGTACCCGCCAATGCGGTTCAGGTAGCGCTCGCCCAGCCAGCGGAACATCGATTGCAGCACCGTGGCGTCCGCATTCGCGTGCTCCATGTTGGAGCCCACCATGCCGTTCGCGAAGACGATGTACTGGAAGCTCTTATCGTACCAACGGTTACCGGAGTTGGAGGCTGCACATTGTCTGGCCAGCTCCGAGGGCGTCCCGGGCATCGAAGCGTCCAGACAGAGTGTAAACAGACTCGTCTCGATCTTGTCTAGACTGCGCGTGTTCACCTGGTCGAAATCTACCAGCGCCTGTCGCGCTTTGGCCCAGACGTCGCGTCTCATGGAGGTAAGGGCACCGACGAACTGCGGTGACGCGTCGTCGTTCAGAACCCCACGTTTGGTGACCGGCAGCGAATTGAGGTAACCCGAGTGTCGCAGGATGTGGAGCAACTGAGCCTCCAAGTCGCCGATGGTCAACAGCTCGTCCTCAGCGTCGTACACTCGCAATGCGAAGATGTGACCTTCACAAAACACGGTAATGTGGTGGATGGCGGCAGGATCCTCGCGCCGGAAGCGATCCACAGGCTGCTCTGGGATACGGCAGGTGGAGAACAACCGCGAGAACATATTCATGCACAGCACACGGCCGCCCATGTTCTCCGGAGGAACCTGCTCGCGCTTCAGTCGCTCCAGATATTCGCACGTATAACGCACTGTCTCGGCTGCACGGCGCGCTTGGGACACCGGCCGCTCGAAGTCCTGGAACGAGCCGAAACCCGTCAGCATGTTCACAAAGAGTGCATTGGGCGTCGGGTCGCTCAAATACGCCGCTTGTTCCCACCACTCGGCCAGCTATCACCCAAACCACGAGTCAGCAAAATCGAACGACTTGATTTTGTCGAATTCAGATCACCACGCACCCAATTGGCTCGTTCCTCAGCGCGTTGTAACAACACCGCTTGCAGTGCGGCGCCCTCGCCGCCAGGCTTTCCGAATTCGCGCGCCAACGCCGTCGTCGTCGCCAATTCGTCCTAATCGTTCAAAAGCAGACCCCACTCAGTCAAACAGCAAACCACAGCCGCTTCCTTATCATAGATAACTTTACCTTCGTCACGAACGGCTCCAATGAGCGCAAATAGCTCTGTAGTGTGGCGTCCAGCGCCGGCACAGGCAGCTGCGGCAGCGACGCTTGGTGCTCGAACCTGCGGGGGAAACGAGATCGCGGAGCGCACAGGGTGAGACGGCAGCGGCTGGATATGGGAGAGAGACGCCAATAGAGTACGGACGTCTTCAGGCCGCGGGTATCGGGAGGCACACGCGCCATCTTGTCGCCTCTTGAATCTCTCGCCAACGATGCGCTCGAAGCTCGGCAGAATGCGGAATGGCGAGGCGAAAGGGAAACGATCGGAAGGTCAACGTCAACCTTCGCGGACTGTATACGAAGCCCCGTCAAAGGTGATGCGATGCTGTACTACTGCTGCCTGCGCAGTTTACATTGGTTTACACCTTCGCAACCTGATATGGCCACACCCAACCATGGGCAGCAACTTCAACCGACGCCATAGCTTACTTTCTCCAAATCATTCTCCTTTTAACTTAAAAGTTAGTATCCTTCATATATTTAATTCCAGAGGCCACTTCGTGTTGTCAGAAAAGCAACCCCCTTGCGATCGATCCTTGCTGCCAAGCAGTCGCTTCCCTACTTCTTCGGCCGCCATGGACGTGCTACGCGGCGTGTTCCCGGCGGTTCCGCCGGCGGCGCTACTGCGTGTGGTGCGTGTTGCGTCCGGGAGCGATCGCCTCCCGACTTCTCCCGCTCTCTGACGTGCGGGTTTGCATGTGGGTGTCCTATTACTTGCTACAGATGGAGATCTGCGACCAGAATGTGGAGACGGCGTCCGAGTGGCTCTTGGAGAATGACTGGCAGGAGCTCACGGAGGACCAGGAGCTGGCTGGAGAGCAGGCCGTTGCCGATACTGCTGCTAGCACGGGAGTTGCTGCTGCTACTGCTGTTGCGACTACCGTGGCGACGCAGTCAAGGCCGACACTGTTAGCTCGTCGTGACGGTTATGCGCCTGCTCCAGCTCCCCGACGCCTCCCCGATGGCGCGCATTTTGTGGCTCGATACTCTGGAGGAGGACGGGGTGGGGCCACGCCAGCAACAGCAACAGCGGCGGATCCGCGGTTGCGGACGATGGTGGTGTCGACGGAGGTTAATCTCCCGGATCCCAACGGCCAGCGGGGCAATCCTCGTCAGTTCTACGCCCGACGAACGGTCGCTCCTGGCGGCTACGACTCTGCTGGGGAACGGGAGAGCGACGAAGAGGCCGAGGAGGATGAAGAAGAGGAGGAGGAAGATGACGAAGACGACGAAGACGAAGAGGACGAAGAGGGCAACCGATACTACGACTCAGAGGACGACACGCTCTTTCAAGGGGGATTGCCGCCGCTTGCCAAACGCACCAAGATCACGAAGCCGCAGGCTGAAGCAGGGGAAACCACGCGTGGAGCAGACGAATTCTGGGTCGCGTTCGACGACCTCGTGGTGCCCAAAACCATGATTGGTAGGCTTATCTGTCCCTTTTGGTGCATATCTGAGCCTTCTTGTCTGACCTGTTTTAATGATTCCTGTGGCTGTTCCTCGTTGTGCGTAGAGCTACTGAATACGACGTTGAGCAAGCTGGCGCACAGTAAAGTGACACTGCTGAACCAGCCAGCGAAGGAGATTGACGAGGTGGGAGACGCAACCGCCATTTGGAAGGTTTATTTGGGATTTCTAACGCTTGGGTCACGTACATTGTATTGCTGGCTTTTTGGATATGATCAGGCAGCAGCAACGTTCAAGTTGCGGTCGATCCTGTCTTCTGTTGGGAGTGCGGCCGCCACCACGACCTCTGAAGACCCGCCTTGTGGTGCAAGCAGTAGCAGAGGCATTAAGCTATCGCATCTGCTGAATGGCAGCAGTCCGGGTGCAGTGCTGTCACTCGTGGAGAGCAGCTCCTACGCACCGCTCGCATTATCTCTGCCTGCGGTATCAGTTGGTCAAAAGCGGAAGCGAAAGGAGGAGAGAGCAGAGCAACTGCATCAAGGCTTCTTCGTACGTTTTCTGCTGTTTTATTCGGTGTAATTGGGCTAAGAAGACGGCTGAGGGTCGCTAACGACGTCTGATGCGGTTGACATAACGCGTGTAGGCTCATTTCTTTCCCGTGAGCGACTTGGACATGATTTGGCGCTCTGTGATGCACGCGCATCTGTTCAAAGGCCGCTTTGGAGAGCTCATTGAGTTCCACACGGCCTCGGGTGGCGCGTACGTGCTGCCTGTTTATGCTGTTGGCTTGCATTTTTTTTGCTGTAGACCTCTAATTGGCGTCTATTTCATTGGTTGCAGGTTCAATAAGCGGGATTTCGACGAGCTGAAGCATTTCCAAACGTCCGTTTCGTCTTCGCGCGCGGCGTCGATGGGACTCTCGCCGTTTTCAACACTCAAATGCTGCTTAATCATGCCCTGCTCAGCGGGAAAGGAGGAGATGCTCCGCGTTGGCAAGCATCTGCATAGTCTGTTGAAACTGCAGGGGAGTCTGTACTATCGGGTGGTGAATGAACCGCGAGGCGGCCGTGAGGTCGGCGATTCTCCGCGGAATGCTGTCTTTGATTTGTTAAGCGACGACGGCAAGATGACTGAAGAACTGTTTCGGCGATACGCGCAATACCGGATCAAGAAGGAAGAGGTGCACGGCTTTCAGTCGAACACATTGCAATGAGAAGATACTAACAGGTTGTTATGTTGTTTCTGCTGTTTTAGCCGCCAGCTATAGAGCACTCGGAGGAGGTCAAGGGCGGCGTGGACCCGTACATGTCGTACCAGCAGACACGTAAAGCGAGCTATTGTCTTGAGGCTCTGAAGACGAACGAGTGGAAACGCTGTCTCTCGGCGGAGCCAATGGATTGACCACACGGCTTTTGCATTATTAATGGCAACCAACGACCAACGACTAATCAGCTTCATTATCGTGTTCACAGGTGGCGGATCCTTCTCCATCTCTGCTCTTGATGCTACACTTCGTGTGTCAGGATTGTGTGGAGTTTGCCTAACGCTTCAGCCGATGTCGGCCGGTCTTTAGGGTCTACAGCCACGCAGGCCAAGCCGAGAGCCACCATCGACTGCAAGCCTGACTGCGAGAACTCCACCCGTAAGTTGCCCATAGTCACCTGTTGCAGGATCACAGCATCCGGCATCTTCCGCCCCGAGTTGCTCTGGTCCTTCGCGTGGGAATACGGAAGCGAGTGCGAGTCCAGTTCGGAGAGCACGACTCCGAACGAGAACATGTCGGCCTTGTCATCGTATTTCTCGCCCATCATGACCTCCGGCGCCATCCAGAGCGACGTGCCGACGCCAGCAGTCATGGTCTTATCCACCCGCTCTCGAGAAATGCCGAAGTCCGTGAGTTTGGCGTCTAGTTCGGGGGTCAGCAAGATGTTCTTGGACTTCAAGTCGCGATGAATCACAGCCGGCTCGAGTGAATGCATGTACGTAAGTGCGTGTGCGATATGCAGTGCGATCTTCACCTTGTCCTGATCGAAACCTGTGGGGTATTTCTCTTCCTGGAATCTGTTCAGCAGCGCTCGCAAGTCCCCGCCAGCCATGTACTCGACGACCACGCAGAGATCCGCTAGCGAATCCCAAGCCACTCCGATGAAGCGCACGATACGAGGATGATCCATGGTGGCCATCATCTTGACTTCCGCCAGGAAATCGTTCACGTGACGGATGCTCTTCCGCGTCTCCGGTAGCAGCATTTTCACCGCGACGAGCTGCTCGTTGAACGTGGCAGTGTAGACTTCGCCATAGCCTCCTCGACTGATGAGGTCTTGAACGAGAACCTTCTCACGTGGCAAGCGGGCCGCGATAATCGCGTCATCGTTCCACATCCCCGTCGCAGTGCCAGCCATCACACTGAATCGCTCTTGAGTATCAGGTTCTGTCGAGGAATGAGCCCTACCCTCGGAGCCATGTGCCGTCGCGGACTTGAGACTCACGTGGTTTGGCTTGCTGTCCGGGCTGAGATCTGTCGGAGTCGCGAGTTCACTAGGATGGCTGTGTTTCTTGGAGCGACGTCGAGCGAAAATGAAGGCAGCAATGCCAAGCACGAGGACGAGGCATCCAGCGATGATGCCAATGATCCCAGCAGTGGAAATGCTCGTCCCAGAAGTGGCGGAGACTTGGGAGATCGAGGAGCTCTCGGCAGAACTACCTGCCGCGCTTGATGACGACCCACTGCTGCTTGTGGCTCCATCCATGCTCGAGTAAAACTTGTAGCGATCCTGGACGCATGTGTGGTTGGCGATGGTGTCACTATCGAGTGCGAAATGACTCGATGCCTTGCCGCAAGACAGGCCCTTGAAAGCCTGAATCAGCGCCGATCCATTCGAATAGAGCTTGGTGATCACTGTCGCGTTGGTCGTGCCGCTCTGACACGTGCCTGCTGCTAAGTACGAGCTGGAGAACTGGAGTGGCTCCTGGCAGCCATCGGTCTCGAAATAGTCGAGTGTGACGTACGAGATGCCATTGAAGACCTCCGCAATGTATTCCTGGCGATCTGAGTCCACGCAGGAGGTGGTGCGGTACTGAACGCCGCCGTTGTATTCACCTTCACTGCAAGCGACGGTGGAACAGTTGGAGCTCTCAGTCATGTACACGCGCACGGGCGTCCCGATACATTCGCTGTCTGAGTAGATGACGATGGACTTCATCGCCGTGGCGAGAACCGATGGACTCAACGCCATCAACGTGAAGATGGGGAGCTTTAGCATCGTCGTTCGAGTCCGCTGTGGTCTCGGGCGTTTCACAGAATACCGCGTTGATGCAGCTCACTCTCATTGGCGACAGCGAGGTGCACTCGAAGCTGAACTCCTTCATCGACCCAGATGCTGTCTGAATAGGGCGGCAGAGGGCTCGCTGGCAAGGCAAGGGGAGCTTTAACCAGGTTGGCGCTGCTGGAGAAATGCGGCTGTTCTCTTCACCAGATGGTGCCTATCCAAACGCGCAACAGAGGAATCCAGTCTCGCGCCCAACACGCCATCCCCTGCTGCAACCATGTGGACAGGATTGGCTCGAGCTAACTTTAACGCTGTAAACAGCTACGACTTCCGACTGGCACATCGTGGTGCATGAGCCGTCTGCGACTCCCACTTGAAGCGAGAGAAGGAAGGCTCAAGGGTATGCAAATGAAGAAGAAACGTACGAATCATCGCAAGATCTGATCGGAGCAGACGCCCCGCGAGCTTTCCCTGGCCGACTGGTGATTTGTCGGCGCCCGAGAGCATTTTCATTCTTGGATTTCCAAGCCGCATCTTTCAAGGTCCCTTGAGTCGCTGGTTCGAGACCTCATTCAACCGCCATGAAGACGCTGACGTTGTTCGCAATGGGCGCACTCCAACTACCTCTTGCGGCGTTGGGGATTTGTGGCTCTCTGGGCTTCAACGAGACGTCAATGGCAGCCACTGACAAGGGCAGCGTGTCCTTCGCAGCCGTGCCATTTGATCTACGGACCGACCTCTCGATGGCTGAAGGGGTGACCACCCACGCCGCCGCTAACGATGACTACTCGACTGACTCACAAGACGAGACGTGTGTTTAAGTGTGACGGTGAGTCGTCGAGATAAGGAGGTCGGACTTGGTCTGAAGCGCGTGACGACGCAGCACGAGAACGAGCTGCGGCAGCTCATCAGAGACATTGGCGGCGATATGAGCGTCCCCGACTGGCTCAAGGTGGCCGGACCCACGACGTTGCTGAACCCGAAGGAGGTGCGGGGTCTTTTCGTGAGCAATATGATTGAGATGTGCCGCATGAACAAGCTGTATGTGCCGTGGTCGGCGAAGGAGACCAAGCTCGCCTGAAAAGAAGACACGTGGGGCACAGAGATCCATCCGGAATGGGAGGATATCTTGCTCCGCAAGCTGGTAAGTCTGAGCTTCATCCCGAATCTGGTAACAAAGGGCATGGCAATCATACATCTTCGGCCCTGATGGACGTATCCTCTGCACGGAATCGGTCACAGTGAACAACACGGGCGAAGTGACAGTGGTGCTAGCCTTCTCCAAGTGCCTCAACGACACGGCGCTCGGCATCGTCGAGGAATGGGTGAACCAAGTGAAGGTCATGGTGGCAACCATCGCTGCCGAGGACGACCTGACCCTCACCTTCCAGTCCACGATGGTGCCTGGCGCCTGCAAAGAACGAAAGCGAGAAGAACCAATAAGGGTTGGATGACCCGGGTAGGGACAACCAGGGCGGGGTAGCGGCCACTCCGCCACCGTCCGCGGGAACTGGAACTCTTCCTGGTGCGACGGGAACGACGCCTGCTTCTGGTGGAAACCCAAGCGCTGACGCAGGTACTCCTGCATCTGACAAAACGACGACGACTTCCACCTCTCCTGGCGCCTCTGGGACGACTCCTGCTTCTGGCAGAAGACTAACCGCTTCTGGCACTTCGGCTTCGGTGCGTCCGTCTCGCTTCCTCTCTCCAGCGTCTGGAGGCCTTCCCTGGACTCGGAGAGGTCGTGACAATGGCCAACGATGGCGTCACCAGCCTTCACGGGCTCCGCCGTGTCGTTGGACGAGCCATGTTGCTGACGGATGTGGCTCAGGAGCATCCGGGCGCCACGACGTTGCTAAGCGCCACCGCTCTCATCGCGATCGTCACTCTCGTGGTCGTCCGACGCCGAGTCACGGCCACCCACGCAACGCACACGGTGGACGACACCTACTACCCGTTGTTGGGGTAGGCGGTTCTCTGAGAAGGATCTGTTGCTCGTTATCGGAGTGAATGGAAGCTGCGCTGGAGGATCTCGTCTGCTTCCGGGTGTGCATTTCTTGCTTCTACGAGTTTCCAGGCGACTTGCTATAGTAACAAGAACGCGGAAGACCTCATGAAAACGCATTGTAATCCGAGGATCAGGATCCGGATGAGATTCTCCTTCAAGGTTGAAGTCGCACCTTGGACGCAGGTAGTGAAATCATGTAAGTGGGAGTAGGGCTCCTTTTTCTTCATACAAATGCTATACGAAATGCCAACAACCATTCGGTCGAAACGTACCAGACCTCCCATCTTCCCTCAGCCTAGTGCAGCAACGGGTAGTAGGCGTCATCCTCCGTCGGACCCGCAGCCACACGTCGGCGAACGACCACCAACGCCACCACAGCAATCAACGCAGTCGCACTGAGCAGCGCCGTGGCTGCCGGGTGCTCTTGGGTGGCCTGAGTGAGCAGCATGACTGGGTAGTAGCTGGTGCTGTAGGCCGAGACGGTCTGCGGCTCACAGCGCATGAGGTCTTCGCCGTCCTCCGGCACGTCCAGCAGCGCCGTGCACGTGATGACCGTGTCGGCGCAGCCCTGGCAACACTCCTTCTGACCCGTCTCCAAGTACGTGTTGGTGGCGCCCGCCTTGACCACCCGGCCACCGCACGCCTCGTACAGTCCAGCCTTCGTGTTGCCAGCGCACGCGTCGAACTCGCACTTGCCGTTGGGCGTCTCGAACTCCGGACCCTTGCAGTCCTTAATGGAGAAGTCACGCTGGCACGTCTCGACGCGAGAGGCCCCGCCGTAT
>MBAC02003935.1:0-11932 GCA_001712635.2 Nothophytophthora sp. Chile5 | reverse complement strand
AACTGCCACGTTCCAAAAGAAATGCACGCTAATAAAAGCCATTATTTTGTCCAATCATGTCACAAATCCTTCCTTGGCATCCAATGGTCGGACGATCAGCCGACAAAACACCTGAGAAGCGCCATTCTCAGAATAATCCATACAAACACTAAACTGAAGCACGAGCACAGTGCACGACACTAACACTAACACTAACTTCCGACGATACAAACACACACACACATCCAGAGCCAGCATCTCGCACGCCCCCTCCTCCATGCACGACACGGAGACGACAGGTACTTGAACTCAGACAGAGCACTGCCACAGGACACCTAGAACCGGTAGCGGTAGCCGGTGCCAGTCACAGAGCGCTGCTCCTCGCTCTTCTTCAGCAGAAGCGACGCAATCGTCGGCAGCTTGGCGATCGTGGGCGTCGCGTTGCCCGTCGGAAGCTGCTGCTGCTGCCGGTAGAGCTGGCTCGGCGACTGCGCGTACACCGTCGGCAGCTGGAATGGCGACGCGGGACTGGCACCGCGAGGAGTCGGACGCTGGCCGATCTGCGCCGCCTCGGAGGCCGTGGGCGTGGCCAGCTCGCCCATGGGAGAGCAGGGCTCGGACAGCACGAGCTCGAAGGCAGCCTTGCTGCTGGGACTCGCGGGCCCCTTGAGGATGGTCAGCAGCTTCGCTCGCTGCTTCTGCAGGTGGTCGTTGTACGACCGGCGCTGCGCCTCAGACTCGCAGCAGCGCAGAGCCTTCTCGATGGACCAGATGCTCTTGCGGAGCCCGCGGATCTGGCGGTGCGGCCAGCGCGGCACGCCGTTCTTCCGGCAGATCTTCTTCATGAGCGTCATGCAGATGCCGAAGATGGCCGCCACCTCGGCCAGCGGCTTCTCGAAGTGAGGGCGCAGCAGATCCAGCGTGATGGACTTGGACGCGTTGGGCAGCGCCCGCACGCGCTTCTTCGACGGCGATTGCGTCGGATGGCGCACCGAAGAGCGCGACACGATCATCGCCGGGGACGCCGCGGGCGCGCCCAGAGGCTTCTGCATCTGCGAGAAGCCCACGGAGCTGTACACACGGGAAGGCAGCACATTGAGCGGCGGCAGAGCCATCCGCTCCTGCGCCGGGTTCACAGAGGAGACCGACGGGTAGCCAGCTGCGTGCGGCAGTCCGCCGAAGCCCTGCTGCTGCTGCTGGAACTGATACTGGGACGGCATCTGGAACGAGCCCACAGACGCGGGACTCGAGAGCTGCGGCAGGCGATACGCGTGGAAAGCCGACATGCTGTATGGACTGTGGCTCGGCTTCGAAGCTCAGGTGTCTGCTTGTCTGTCCTCGAGCCGACCAAATGAATAATGAGCAGGAGCGACGAGCGGGCGGCGGAGGCTCCAGGGACCAGAACCGCAGAACGGCCAAGTGACTCTCGCTCTCGCTCTCCACTGAGCAGTGCCAGCAGGCAGGATCGACAGGAGAGGCTGGGCCCGCCAGGCTGGACAAGTATCCGCCGAGCTGAGCTCACTTGCAGTTTGTATCGGAGACAGAGACTGGCCGTCCGCCGTGACCCGACCAGGTGGTTTTCGGGTGGGTGTCGGATTCCAGCTGGTTTCCCGGCCGTTGACACGCTCTGCCCGTTTGGCTGACGCGCCAGCGATCGGAGACTCGGCTGCAACACTCTACCACCCCCCGATACTCTACAGTACACTCAACACCTTGGCCTGTCCGTCCGTCGCTTCGCTACGAGTTTGCGATCGCCGCGACCCCTGGCGCGAGCAACAGCGTACTAGGTGACATACGCAGGCGTCTTCTGCCCGAGTGTCGTTGTTCTTGACCGAAGAGGGCGGGCAGTTTCCGGGACAAGCGTGGGGTGACAAGCTGGCAACCGTACCTGCGTAGGGGTCTTCTCTTTTGTGCCCCACCGAAGCGACTTCTACATGGCCATACGACGGACGGGAGCACTGCTTGACGAGGATAAAGGACGAGCGAGCGCAAGAGTGCGGACATTTCGCGTAGAGTCGCGACGTTACGTGCCTGCAGCGGTCAGAAGCGTTGCCATGAAGCACTGACAAAGGACGGGGCGGCAACGAACACGCCAGAGGTCGTAAAGCGCGACTACATATCTTTTACGTTCTTGAGCCAAAATTTGGGGGAGTTGGCCTCCCTCAAACTGTATGCCCGATCGCCGAAAGTATCTGTCGGCTGGATTTTTCACCTGGGGAGTCCGTCACTTGCCTCCAAGGGGCAACCACGCAAGATACTGCGTCGTCAAAGGCGTGTCGAGTCTCGATTGGCGGCTGGGCGGCTTCTCAAAGCAGCCAGCCAGCCAGTTCGTGGGTGGCTCAAGGATAACGAGCCGCGTCCTCTGCGTGCTTTGCGACGAGGTGATCCGGTTTTCGCGGCAGCTGAGCGAGGGGGGTCTCGCATAGCCGACGAAGGATCAGATGTCCAGCCAGTCAGCCACTTCATCTGGAGGCAATTGACGCCAGCAGCGGCGATTACCACGACTCGGGTCCGAGACCGGATGCCCAAGCGGCTGGAGGGACGATCCAGGAGCTGAACTTGATGCGGCTGCAGCCAAGCGGCGGAGCGGCGAAAGCGTGGCTCCGAGCGCTTCCAGAGCGTAGCCATCTGGTCAGCTAAAGGACACTGGCTCCACATCAGCGAGGGACTGACGCTTCAAGACTTTACGGTTTGCCCGTCTGGCCTTGTCGGATGTTGCGGTGTCCATCACGTCGTCCATAAACCTGCGTAGTTAAATATATCGTACTCGCATGGTACAAGTGAACTAAAGAGGATACGCATATACGAGACAAAATACAATTGCACTAAGCTCACACAACAACAATCGCGCGAATGCTAGGTACCACATACGGCAGATATCTATATATAAGAAATAAGGAAATGCAGGGGGAGATTCTCCTCGGGTTGGGTCCCCGGAATCAGCTGGTCGTCTGGAAGGCTGACACTTGAAGCGGATGCTGCTTTACGACAACCCGATAGGCTCGCCAAGAGGCATCCGCTTTAAACTGTGTGGGCCGTGCATCTCGACGCAAAGCAGCTTGCCACCGGCTTTGGCTTGCCTGCTGCAACCCTCGACTCCTATCCGTTTGCATCAAACGCCTTCGCCAGCCTGTCTTCGCATGATCGGCGGCGTTCTCGTTCCAAACCAGATCGCTTGTGTATCCATCCACCTAGGCTATCCAAGCCAGCGGCAAACGAAACGATGGCGAACCCAAGCTGCTTCTCAGCTTTACTTGTGTATATGAACGGCGTCCAGTTGTTCGCACTGGCGATTCGCACGCATTGCTCCTTCAAACAGCAAAGGGTAGCAGCCCTTTGATAATGGGTGTGCATGGCGACCTGGACACGCCCACATGCCCGCATGAGGCATCGGGGGAGGCTGGCCGGATGCAAGGCCTGGCAGTGGCTTGCGTGCTGCCTTCCGAGGACTTGCCAGCTAGCGCCAGCGCTGCAGCTGCGTCGAAATGTGGCTCAGAAACATTGCAAGCCACTACAGGTACCGGTAGACTTGAGCAAGTACATGCCTTTTACCGCGGACAGCCGGGCTTTTGTTTTTTGGGCACATTGGGTAGCGTGCCGAGCCTCCATCAGCCAAGACCGCGTCGGCTACCTATCCGTACGTGCTTTCCTGCACTGGCGGAGCCGGATGCCCGTCATGTGGCATTTGTGAAGCAAAAGGGCAACGATTCGAATTTGCTGCAGCACTGGAAGCCGTCGAGAGTGCACGGCGCCTTGAATCGTGGAAGGCGACGGCGTAACGAGCGCAAACCCTCTGGTCCCCAGGAGAGGTCGAGGGCGGACACACTCAGCATTGGTTGCTTGCGAGAGTCACCACCAGGAAGCGCATCCCTTCACGACCGCGCGACCCTGTAGTTTCGTCGAACAGCCGTCAAGACGGACGGCTCCTTCCGCATCTCCTCCAGCCAGCAAGTGGCAGCAAGTGGCGCGTTGGGGCGCGCTTCTACGGCACGCTCGGAATGTTTCTGCACCGAGCAGTGGACAACTCTCGACGGCAATACCGGTAAACCCGCGTTCGTCTACAATACCCCGAGTCGGCTCATAAGGATGTTGAGTGCCTTGCGTTCCTGTGCAGTTCTCCAACCACCCCGTGGATTTGCTGGCCGACGCCAGGACTCGGAGCAGAACCTCCGCAAAGTCCAGGTGACCTGGAGGCTTCCGTGCCTTCCGCTCGCTTGTCAATGCGAACGCATGCCTCCCCGCGATCCTCAAATTCCCTCGGATCTTGAAGGATCCCTCGTGCCAAGTGGAGCAGCTTGAGTCTTGCTAACGTCCTGGTTGCTGCTGTAATCAATGCAGACTTCGCAGAGTGGCTTCCTAGCGCGTGATCAGAGGCTCGGTGGGGTTAGACACTACCTAGGCGCGTCTGAAAGGGTGCCGCGACGGAGTAAGCTTACCATCATCAACGACTCGAAGGGCATCGTGTCCACATCTGTAGATCCGCCAGATCCTCTCGCGCATGAATCGGTCTGCAGCCATCAGATGTGCTCGGAATAGCGGAGACTCCACTTCGATGCTGCGGAGGAGCCACTCAACACTTCATGCTTTTCAGGGTTGTCAGGGCTGTCACGTCACCGCCGCCATGACTACCTTCGTCGTCACAACGTCACGTTTGGCAAGCGTCCCGGTTTGGAGGGCAATACCGGTGCTTTACTGGCAGATATCGGTACACCCTAGGTACGAACCAACTTAAGGTGGTCCACTCCTGATCATTAAATAGGACGAGAATAAGCTTCATGTTTTGGAAATACGACATTTTGAAGGACCAACATTTGAGATGTCTAAACCCAGCAAAGAAAGCATAAAACCCAGACGAAACGAAATAGTCACATACAGGTCTAAAATTGTTTAATCTCGTTTGTAATTTCAAATATCGCGACTTCCGCTATTGCTGCTGCCGCTGCGCCGGGCTCATCATGGAGAGCGAGTCCACGTGCGTCTCGAAGGCCTCGAGGTTCTCCGGCAGCCCGCAGAGCGTGAGCAAGGCCAGCTCGCGCCGCGAGGGCCACACGGGGCCGCAGCCCTGGTCGGCGCCCGAGTAGTACTCGAGGCTCAAGTGGCCCTTCTCGGGGAAGCCGCCGTCCTTGAGCCACGACAGGTTGAGCTCCCAGCCGGGGATGGGCTCGTCGCGGCTCCAGCCGAAGGTCTCGTTCTGCCAGTTCTCGCCCGGCTCGTCGATGG
Source organism: Nothophytophthora sp. Chile5 (assembly GCA_001712635.2). Lineage (NCBI taxonomy): Eukaryota > Oomycota > Peronosporomycetes > Peronosporales > Peronosporaceae > Nothophytophthora > Nothophytophthora sp. Chile5. The sequence continues at coordinate 6,733 of MBAC02003935.1, read as the reverse complement.
CGAGTCGCACCAGCGCCTTGGCCACCTCGCGCTCCTCGTAGCGGGTCAGCGCCAGTTCGTAGTAGTTGTCGGGGGCCAGCGGCGTCCAGACGTTGAGGAAGCCCAGACGGTAGAGCGCCTGCGCAGCCTCAGCGTCCGAGAGCGCCGACAAGACGCCGCCGAAGTTGTGCAGGTCTGCGACGCGGTCGAAGAGCGTGCACACCACGTCGCAGCGCGAAGACGCCAAGGCGGCAGGCCACACGCTCAGCAGTCGGATCGCCTGTTGGGCAGTGAGCCAGCGTGTAGACAGACACCACTGCAGGTTGAACAGCAGACGGCGCGCGGTGTACACGGTGGGGGTGGGCTGGTGCTGGCGACTGCTGCCGTCTCCCGCTGCGTCTTGCAATGCGCCGTCTCGGTCCGCTGCGTTGCGTCCGCCTTCGTCCTCCTGCTGGTTCCTCCCTCCATTTGCTGACGTCGCATCGTCTTCCGTAGTGCTGCTGGCCGTTGATACAGAACGAGGTGGCGCGTCGCGGTCGTCAGCTTCCTTGGTGTCAGAGCTAGCAGCAGTGGGCGCTGGTGAGAGCTCGACAACGCGCGTCAAGCCCGCGCCAAAGTCGATGTAGTTCCGCAGTGTGTTCATCTTCTCGTACTCCTCGAAGACCTTACGCGTGAACGGCCGATGCGGCGGGAACGGCGACGCCGCCGCCTCTTTCACAGTCGAGCGCGTCGGCGTGGCTGCTGACACGGACCTCCTGGCTCCGAATGCGGTCCTAGAGGGCGTCGAGACTGTGGCAGATGGCTGTGCAGTGGCCACGCCCACGCCCACGCCCGGCCCCATCCGGTCCAGTTGGCAGAGCTGCAGCACCTGCTCGAAGCGCTTGGCCGACAGCGGGTGGGTCGGCGCCCGCCCAATCTGCACGTAGTCCAGCTCCAGCAGTCCGAAGCGCGGGGCCGCGTCCAGGAACTTGGGCTCCAGCACCACGGGCTTCCCGTTGAGCACTTCGTTGCGGAAGCCGTGGTAGTTAGCGTGCTGGCTCGTGTCCTTGCGCCCCTCTTTCTTGCGCAGGAAGGCCGTGCGGTTGCTGTTCTCCACGAGTTTCTTGAGCGCGATGCGGTCCAAGTCGTTGCTCAGGTCGATGCGGTAGTGGCCCGAAGCCAGCGCCATCATGGGCGGCAGCGCTTGGCCCATGAGGTGCTGGACCCGCAGTCGCTCCGCCGCACTCAGGTTGTGCTCCAGCAGCGCGTACACGTTGCGGGCGTCCACCATATTGGGCAGCAGCGTCGTGACCGCCTGCGACGTGTCGCACACGTCGCGCACGGCCTCGAGCAGCAGCTGGGCCTCGTGGACCTTGAAGACCAGCCCCGTCTTGGCCATGGCCAGCATCTGCGTCTTGTTCGTGCTGGCCGTGATGTTCTCGATGAGTCGTTCGACACCTGCTTCCGAGTGAGCGCTGTCATTCCCCGCCGACACGTGCAGATCCACAAAGTCCAGCTGCATCCGCCCTTCGGTCGGGATCTCGAAGCGCCGGTTGGTCTCCAGGTCCACGCACTCACGCGCAAAGCCGCCGTCTGCCTCGTCCAGATTGAAGCTCTCCATGAGCTCCACGAACTCGTCCAGCTCGATGGTGCCCGTGCCGTCCAGGTCGTAGAGCGCCACGTAGCGTGGCACGTCGTCGTCTCGGAACTGCAGACCGAGTTTGCGCATGCCAGCACAGAGTTCACGCTCGTCGATGAAGCCGGACGCGTCGCAGTCCAGTTCGTGGAAGAGCTCTTCGAGCGACGAGCGGTCCAGATGGCGCGACTGCATCTCACGGGCGCTTGGAGCACTCATTTCGCTGAGGATCCCGGCCGTCTTGAGCAGTTTCCGTCGTGCATCGGCTCCTTCCTGAGTCTCGCGCAGCTCCACGCGGATCGTCCGACGCTGCTTACTGCTGCCTGACGTGTGTACGATGGACAGGAACTTGCAGCCTTGCTTGGTGTTGGCCACACGCAGCAGCTCGAGCGCGATGGCACGTTCATACGGCACCTCGAGGTTCAGGTCGTAGCTGCCCGTAGGTTCGGCCGGGTCGAAGGCATTATCTCCGTCTGCGGCAGCGTCGAAGTTGCAGCCTTCGAGCGACACTGCGAGCCGCTTGCAGTCCGCACAGGCCGCGGCGGCGTGCAGCAGCGCTCGACCGCCCATGTTCCCGAGCGGATTGCCGTCCAGCGCGAGGTGCGCGAGCGGCAGTGCGCGGTTCACCTTGAGAGCGCTGGCGAGCGCGAGTGCTCCTTGCGCTGGGATGTTGTTGTGGCTGAGGTTCAGACGCTGCAGCACGGCGTTCGAGAGCAGCGCGTCCCCAAGGGCCTGGGCGCCTGCGTTACCGAAGGCGTTGTAGGCTAGGTTCAGTTCGCGCAGGCCGCTGTTGAAGGCCAGCGCCCGCCCGATCTCCACGGCGCCGGCGAGTCGCAGGTAGTTCCAGGACAGATCCAGCGACGTGAGCGTGTGGTTGATGCTGATCATCGTGGCGAGCGCCTCGCCGCCGGTGATGACCGACGGCCTCACGACGTTGAGGTGCTCGCTGCTGCCGACAGAGTTGCGGGACACGTCAAGCGTCTGGAGGGAGCGGTTCGAATGCAACGCCCGCGCGAAGGGCACGAGCTCGCTGTCGTCCACGTCGGCTCGACTAATCCGCAGTGTCTGCAGCTTGCAGGTTGTCGAGCCTAGATACGCCGCCAGCGCCTGCGCCGCCTGGCCGTCCACCTTGTTCTCCGAGAGGTCCAGATGGAACAGATCGGGTTTAGTGACCACCACGTCGATGAGTGCCTGGAGTCCGCGATCCCGCAGGCGGTTGTTGCGCACGTTGAGGCCTGTGACCATGGGCAGGTCCAGCAGACAGGCAGCGAACACACAGGCCAAGTCGTCGCCGATGGCCATGTGGGAGACGTTGATCTCGGGCGAGAAGTACTGGCGCACAATGAGACGGATGCACGGCGGCAGCTCGCGCTCCAGACACAGCGACGAGAACTTGTGGCGGGCTGTGAAGGGCGCGCCGCTCAGTAGACTGCCGTCGTTGCCAGGACGCGGTCCAGTTCGTGACGAAGACGAAGAGGAGGCGGCCGTGAGGTCATGCAGTCGGTTGCTGGAATGGAGATTCCGAGCCACGGAATCGGTGGCGAGCAGCGGCACGAAGGCGGCGGCTGGAGCGCTGCGGTCTTCAGAGTGGCTAGCCTGATGATGCTGGCTCTGGGCGGCGAGGAACTCGTGCAGCGGCTCGAGGACCTGATACTTCTGCGTCGCCAGCTGCCGGAAGATGGTGTAGCACTCGGTCTTGGCAGCGCTGCCGAAGTACTTGGCCTTGGTCTCGGGCGTGATGGTGATGGCGCGCTGCGAGACGCTGCGGCCTTCGCGGAGCGGCGAGTCCAGACCCATCGGCTGCGGCTCGAGCGCCGCCGGCAGCGGCAGTTTGCTCAGCCGCAGGAACTTGCTCGCCGCCGACTCGCGGTCGCTGCGTTTGGCGCGGGCGAGAGCCGGGAGGCTGCGCCGCAGCTCCTGGTCGATCGCCCAGTGCTTGTTCAGCCGCGAGATGTCCCACTTGTCCGCGGTCTTGGCGCCGCCGCCTCCTGGAACCGCGTCCTTGCTCGACATGAGAGGATAACAGAGTGGGCGTTGCGCCGAGTAAAGCGTCGGAGAAATGCTTGCGTCCCTATTTTAGAGTCGCGTCGGTTCGTGTCCCGATTCCAATCGACCGCCTTCTGTGAGTCCAGCTTCAAGGACATTCACTCCTTTGATGAAAAACCCACTGACTGTTTTCTTTCAATGATCTACTTTTTTGGATTGTGCTAAATGTTGCTCTAATTTTGAGGTGCAATTTTCATTGAAGTTTTTCGTGCTGTCCAAATACCATTTGCCATTCCATTATTATAAACCTCATGGCGATTTATGCCCCGTTTTGAAATCTACAGTTTTGAAATGCACATATTATGCACACACACACGGGACATTGCTTTTTCGTGACACACGTGCTTTCAAACTTGCGCGATACGTGCCCTCGATCCACGCGATATACAACGCCCCACCATCGCACGATATATTATGATGGTGAGCGAAACATAACTACACATATTACAGTTGGTTTTGCGCATTTGAAGCTGGGCGTGTGTGACTTGGGACTCGCATGCAGGCCATTCGTAGCAAGCGAGCCTGGCCTGACTATCCAGGATATCGCTCGCAGCAGGTTTCCAGGTGAAGCCATGCCGTGCCGTAATCACCCTCCCGCTCATTTTGGGTCTCACGACAGTCATTCTGAGCAAGAGAATATGAGCGTCTTTAGAATAGTCACAAATTGCGATGACGTTATATGTGTGTTGTTGAGTTTAGGCTCCTAAATGCCGTCCTCAGCAACGGAGCCATCTATTTATTAAGCTTCCTCCTGCCTGTTTTAGTGAAGCACGTACCCCTTTCCTCCCCAAGGGGTGATCTCCGTTGGCTGTGCAATTGTGGTTCGCCTTTGCAGTGGAGACCTGCTGGTGTGGTTGGGGTCTGCGGATGTCGCACCGCCCCACAGCCCTACTCGTAATGCTTCCTCGCTATTGCTCCCGTTGCGCAAGGGCCCACGTGTTGTTCCAGCACTTCGCTGCAAATGCTAAACCGACTCGACGCGGGCGGTGATTGGCTGGCTGGCCACAAAAACTGTTTCTGACGTGCCTGGTTCAGAACGTCAGCCGCAGCAGCCGGCACCTCCAGATTATTCGAGCCCGTCCGATCTTAACGGCAAACATTGGGAACGGAGAAAAATCACGCTTGGGCTTGGAGCACTTGGGCAGAAATGGCGTCTTGTTCAACGTGGATGTGGCTGCAGCCGGAAGGAAGTGGAACCGACAGTAATTACGGCTCGACGGGTCCTGTCTGATGCATGCGCCGGTGTACATGTACTGGCGAGCGGCTCTTCAAAGCTGAAGGGGCAGCGAATGGCCAGAGCCATCATCACAGTTCCACCTCCCTGACGATCCCTGATATCCTTGCAACGTGACGGAAAGATACGTCGCCGCGTAATTTACATTTGGCTTATCGTTTTCTACATTTCACATTCTACTAAGTCCGCGATTGCGCAGTCCAGTTGCCCCAAATGTACTTGGCGAACCAATCGCGGAAGAGTTCCGGTAGTCCCGTTAATCATCGAACTGTTATTTGACGGAAACAAAAGGGTGGACTGAAAATCTGCAAATTTTGACTAGGGGTGAGGTTCCGGAAGTGGGAGTGCCGCGGAGGTTTCGGTTTGCTTGAGGGGTCGGGCACATTCGAGCGTGCCGCATGTCCGCCACGGCGCCGCTCCCAACGGCATTTTACGATCTGCTCCTCTGCCTCCACCGCTTGCGAGCGGCTTCCTCGCAGTCGACAAGAGCGCACGCAGTTGCATCTGCGACCGCCTGGGTTAGCGCGCGCTTTCGTCGCTCCAGCAGGGCCCTCCGACCCGCGCGTCGCGCCACCTCATCCGTCCCCGCAGCGAGTTGACCTGGCGCTAACTTTTATCTAACGCAGTCCCGCGGCCAGTTTTGCATTTGCAAAAGCGACCCGCTCGCAACCTGCAAAACGCGCAAGGAACCGGATCTTTTGCACTGCGGGGGAGCTAACCGCTGCAAAACGCTTTGCACTTCGACGCCATGTACGAGCAAGTGTCCACCCCGAGCGACAAGTTGCAGCCCGTGGGTCCTCGTCTGTCCGACTCCGCGGCGCAGACCCTATCCGCCGACTCTCGCCAGTCGACCACCTTCCAGGGCCACGGAGCTCCCCGCGAGGACGACGACGAGCTGCCGGACGCGCAGCGCATCCCCATGATCCCGCTGGTGGGCGGCAAGTCCGCGGGGTCCTCCATGGTCTCCCGGGCCAGCGGCGGCCGCGGCTCGCAGCTGTCGCTCGCCCAGCACGCGCCGCTGCGGCGCCGCCCGCCGTCCGCCGCGTCCGGCAAGAAGCGCTCCTTCTACCAGCACGCGCCGCTCGCGGACCTGCGCGGGCGGCCGCCACGTGTGCCGCGTCACTGGCTGCCGGCGCGGTTCCGCCACAACTCGTTCTTCGCGCGGCGGCTGCTGCGAACGGGGCTGCCGCTGTCCGTGGCGCTGGCCGCGGGCCTGGGCTTCTACTACTTCTACAAGCCGGCGTGGCTCGTGCTGTCCGACGGCGCCCAGCCCGGCTTCTCGCTGCCCTCGGCGCGGCTGGTGTACACGTTCCAGGCCTCCAGCTGCGAGAACGTGGTGGGCTTCTCCACGCTCGTGTACCACACGCTGCCGGCCGTGCTGCTGCTGTGTCTGCCCGGCTCGGGCTGGCGCGCCTTCGAGCCGTTCGAGCGCGACGAGCCCGCGGCCGGCGCGACTGCCGCCGCGGACAAGACGGACGGCGAGACCGGCAACGGCGGCGTGGACCTGGAGGAGGGCGACGGCGCCAGCGGCAGCCTGACCAAGATCAAGCGCCGCTTCGTGTTCCAGCTGTGCGAGCTGGTGGCCGTGCTGCTGCTGCTGTTCCAGGCGCTGGTGGTGCTCTTCTTCCTCTACATGTTCTTCAAGGGCGGCGTGTTCGACTGCAACATCCACGCCGTGCAGCTCTTCGCGCTGGCCAGCCTCGTGTGCTTCGTCGGGCTCTTCACCGAGCTGCAGTACTTCGCGCGCTTCCGCGAGCACGTCAAGATGCTGCTGGGCGCCTTCCAGGAGAGCGACCAGACCGGCGACATCCGCAACCACGTCATGGACCCGGGCATGGACCAGCTGCTCAACCAGGCCG
>MBAC02003933.1:0-11256 GCA_001712635.2 Nothophytophthora sp. Chile5 | reverse complement strand
AGCCAGCCAGAACTCCTCCCTCTCCTGCTGAGGCGACGGTGCCTCTCCCGTATTCGAGCCCTCTTGTTCTGCATCCATCGACTCGTCCGCGTCGGCCACAGGCACCGCCTTGGAACGTGTCGATCGCCTCGTGGGCGCCTTCGCGGCCGTGTTTTTGCCCTTCGCCTTCGCTTTCCCCTTGGATTTCGCCCTGGCCGCCGCAGGAGCCGGCTCTTCCTCGCCGGCAGGCGCGGCCAGCACAGCCACGAAGCTCTGCGCCGCCAACACGACCTCCCAGTCGTGCTCCTGCCACTTGCGCTTGCCTGTCATGGTCTTCTCACGCAATTTGACAACTTGGGGTCATGTTCGCATTTATCGTACAGTATTATTTTGAAGTCTTTGGGTTGATCATCGAAGCCCGCAATTTTTCTCGGCTGGACAAATTGCGCAAATGAGTTTAAACTGCCTCGTAAAAAGCATTAACGCGCGTTAATGCTGTTACGTAAACTTGTTACCGTTTTTGCTCTCGCAACACCTGAATGGATTAATATCCACCATATGGTCCACGGGTATGGTCCACGTGTTCAACCTCTCCCCATAGTGTAAGTCCAGGAGCTTAGTCTGTCTGATATACCAAATTCATCCCAGTTCTTCTTCAACCACGCGTTATCACCCAGATTTGCAACTTGAGCTCACCCAGTTCCGGCACTTGCATGAATGCGCATAAGATGTTGGCAGCTAAAGTGGAGAAGCTGCTTGCACGCATCGCTGCGCGCGGCGCGCGTTCGCCGCCCGCTCTTCCCTCCGCCCGCCCCTTTGGTGAGCCTGTCCGCAACGTGGTGGCGTTCTCTGGCGGTGTGGACTCGTCGTTGGCGGCGGCGCTGGTGCAGCAGGTGTTCCCGACCACAAGCGCCGCGTGCATCGGACGGTCGGCGGCGCTGTCGGCTACGCAGCTCCAGCAGGCGCGAGATGTGGCTGCGCACATTGGCCTCCCACTGTGGGAGTGCCGCACTGAAGAGGCCAAGCTGGAAGGCTACGTAGCCAATCAGGGCAAGAGCTGTTACTACTGCAAGACCACGCTATACGCCACACTCAACCAGGTCGCCGCCTTCACTTGGCAGAAGATGCAGCAACACGACGGCAATGACAATGCATCGACGGAAGAGCTGAAGCCGGTGCTGTACAATGGCACGAATGCCGATGACCAACTGGACCCGACACGTGTTGGTATGTCACTCTACGCCCCTAAAGGCTTCAGTCGAAGATGACTTTGGACTGAGTGTTTGATCTGTGAAGGTTTGGTGGCAGCATCCGAGTTTGATGTGGTGAGTCCCTTGAGTGAGCTGACCAAGCAAGAGGTGCGCGACGTGGCCAAGTACCTGGGGCTGCCCAATTGGAACGCCGCAGCATCGCCTTGTCTGCGTTCGCGACTGCAGTTTGGCGTGGAGGCGACGCAGGTATAGTAGTACTCAAGCGCATGGCAACTCTTGCGCTTGTGCATTGGCTTCGCCGCTGTTTTGATGACGATACACCGCGTGACTTTGTTGTAGGACCATCTGCATCGTGTCGAACGAGCAGAGGACTTTGTGCGCGAGCTGGTTCAGCTGGAGACGCACATGAACATGCGCGTGCGCTTCCTGGCAGGGAACCGCGCCGCCGTCGGTACGTTAACTCTGCCTGTGACCCGCGTAGACCGTCTGAAGCCTAACATTACGATGGAAACGTTGGTTTTGAACGCAGAGCTGGACAATGAAGCGCTTAAGAAGGCCATGCCCCAATCCAAGGCCATCGACGCCGAGCTTCGACGATTTGGTAGGAGACTAACCGACCTAGATCGCGGATGCTGAGCTTATTCTAATTGGTCTGGTTGTGTGCTATGTCTTCCGTGTGTGTGGTGGGGGCATGATTGGGAATGTAGGCTTCGACGCGGTGCTGCTGCGTGCGTTTCGGTCGGGCAGTTTGAGCGGATACAACGCCAACGCCGTCGTGGAACACACTACTGCGGCGACCGCAAAGCTCGGGAAGCTTCATTAAATAGAGCAGAACATCCACTGATAATCATCTTGTTGGTTAGTGAGATGAAAAGCGAGGCCGATGCATTCACTTGATAGACGTGCTTCTCGTTACTCAACAGTTGGACTTCACTTCTTCGGTGCCGGGTTGAGATTCATCTTCGTCAGAAACTCATTCAGCGTGGCACGGATCTCGTCGTGGAAAGGCACGTCCTTCATGCGCTTCATCCAGTTAGACGTCTTGGGGTATTTGGTGAAGTCGAACACGTCCATGATCTCCAGCTGGTCCATCTCGCAGTAGCACGCGTAGTCGGCCACGGTGGGCTGCGTGCTCTGCGCGATGTAGGGTTTCACGAACAGCTTCTCCATGATGTCCACGGACTTGGCGATGGTGACCTCCGTGTTCTGCACCATCTCCAGCTGCGCAGGCGAGGCCTTGCCCGCACCCTCCATGATGAGCGGGACCAGCACCTGCGGCGTACCCAGGCGCGCGTGCGTGTGGTGCCAGTGCAGATACTCGTTCACCTTGGCACGCGCCTTGAGCTCCGTCGGGTACACGTCCTTCCAGCCGTTCTTGTCCGCCAGGTACGTCATGATCGCATTCCTGCATCCGATGACAGCCAAACAGTCTCTTAGCTCAATTCTCTTATGAGCTAGCGAACCTTGTAGAGACGTAAGCCAGCCCAGAATTCGTGTCCTCTAGCCAAGTTACCCTTCGAACATGATGAAGTCGCCGTCCTGCAGCACCGGCACCAGACCGTTGGGGTTCATCTTGAGGAAGGCCGGGGTCACGTCTTTAGGCGGCCGCGTCACCACCAGCTCGTAGTCCACGCCCTTCACCTTGAGCAGCCACGCCGCTGCAGGTCAAATAAGCAACACGAAGGCGTCGGTCGAGGCTCCCAGCATAGTGGTGCTAGTATACGGATAGGACGAACCTGCTCGCGAGGGCTGGCTCACCAGATGGCCGTACAGCTTGAGGCTCATGAGCGTCTTGAGGGCTTCACGTCGAGTCGAAGAGTGAGGGCGGGGGTGGCGTGGCCATTGACCAACTTGAAGATGTGGGGAAAGATCTGATCCGCCTCGAACATTTCTCGCGGTTCGGTAAGAAACACAGTAGCCATTGTTTATACCGGTATAGTACAAGAAAAACCGACGTCAAGAATCAGACGCTCCGGTGAAGATTACCGTGAGTGCACGGGTCAGAACCTCTCCCATCGCATACCTCTCCTCTCCACTCTCCTACACCTCTTCATCCCAATTAAAAAATCAGTACAACCTTATTCCTATCCTACCGCATACCTCCCTCATACAACTCACGCCTGTTCAACCCACGCATCCCATTCCTTTCCTGGCCATGCCGTCAGCCTTCGCCTACCTGTACGACCGCAGCGTGGGGCTGCCGTCGCGCTCCTTCCGCGATGCGCTACACGCGTCGCAGGCGCGTGATCTGGCGCTGCCTCCTCCCGCCACCCGCAGCTTCATCTACCGCCGTGGGATGCGTGTCTGGAGCCTGGCATTGGAGCCGCAGGTCGAGCGCTTCCTGCTGGTAGGAACGTCTCAATCCCAGTTGCTGCTCTTCGATTTACAGCAATTGGACGACGCTGACGCCGACTCTACGCTCCGCTACGACACGAATCGGCCACTGGCTCCCGTCTCCGCAGTCAGCGCACGTGTTGCCGGTTCCGATGGTCTGCAATTTGGCGTGTCGTCGGTCGATTGGTACCCAGTGGACGGCGGCTTGTGCATCTCTGGCTCGTTGGACGGCCACGTGAAGGTTTGGGACGCAGAGACTCTGGAATGTGTGACCACGCTGTCATTGCGCAGTAAGGTCTTCTGCGCCAAGTTCTCTCCCGTGAGCACGACGCACGCGCTGATAGCAGCGGCTACAGCCAAGGGGGAGGTGCGCCTCGTGGATATGGCCAGTGGCGCCACGGCACACAGTCTGTTGGGCCACCGAGATGAGATCTGGAGTCTGGCTTGGGCTCCCAGCAGTGAGTTCCAGCTGGTCTCGGGCGCTCGAGACGGCGAGGTGCGACTCTGGGACATCCGACGCTCCGGAGCCACTGCTTGCTTGCTCTGTCTGAATCACGAAGGCGCCGCTTCAGTACCCGGACGCTCCAGTCTGTACACCAACGTCAAACGGCAGAAAGTCACGACGTTGGCTGTTGCTGCAGTGTCCCGAAAGCGGCGACGGGTCAGTGGATCAGGCGCCTCAGAGGCTCAGGCAAGAGACCAGGCTCGAGCGCACGCTCGAGTCGAGAGCCATACGGAACGACTGACTGCTGGGGAGCGCAGTCAAAAGCGGAATGACCCACACGCGGCAGCAGCTACTTCACTGGCCATTGCGCATCACGGAGGAGTGACCAGCTTGGCGTATACACCTGACGGTCGGTTCCTCTTGAGCAGCGGCTCGGATGAAAAGCTGCGGCTTTGGGACGCGCATTCAGGCGCCCACCAGTTCATGAACTACGAAGGAATGCAGCGTGCGCAGCCTCGTGCCACTCGGTGTCTGCAGATGGCAGTAGTACAGGAAGCGGACGCCTGGGAAAGCACGCTCGTGTTCGTGCCTAATGGTCCGCAAGGTCAACTGGCATCCTTCCGAGTGTTTGGAGACAGCGGAGCGTCGTTGGCACAAGCCACGGCTCATTACGAGCAGATCACAGCGTGTGTCTACCGTAAGACCCAGCGGGAACTCTTCTCAGCAGGTGAAGATGGCCTGATCATGAAGTGGAAGCCGCCGTCCGTCGATTTGTACCCGGAGGACCCAGGAACAATGGACGGTGAAGACCACAAGCAGGCAGGTAGTGTGAATGTTATTGCTGGTGCAGCCGAAGGCGACAGGGATGCGTGGAGTGATGAGGATGAAGAGCAGGTGGGGGATGAGGAGGAAGCTGGCGGTGGCTATCGCTTTGTACCTCCCATCCTGCGGCAAGAGAGATAGCACTCTAGTGAATTGTCGCGTGTGACTGGCATGAGACGCCCACTCATCATCCATGGCAGGCACACCACACAAGTCTGTTCAAAATAGATGGTGTGAGGTCAAAGAGGAGCCTCGAGAGTATTCTTGGAGCTCAAGACCAACGTCTTGGCGTCGGGTTGGCTATTATCTGCTGGTCAACATGGTCAGCAGTCGGTAGACACGTCGGCTGGCAAGTCACTCGTCACCAATTCGAAGCATGGCGTCCACGGGGACAACGCCCGGATCAACTCCAGGAAGTGCTGGGCTGTTGAGCGCGACGGATTTCTTTGGCAAGGACGATGCCGGCGGCGTGGAGAAGTTCAAGACCGTGGCGTTCCGCGCGCTGCACGAGCAAAAGCTTGAGGAGGAGCTGCAGCAAACGAAGCAGGAGAACGAGCGCCTTCGTGATGCCCATGCGCGTGTGAGCCAGGACCTACAAGAGTTGCAGGCGTCCTTCGAGGCCAACATCGACGACCGCGAGCGCGTGTTGGCGTTCAAGTCCAAGCGCATCGAGGAGCTCCACAACAAGCTGCGCGAGTTCGAGGCCATCAACAACTCGCTACAGCAGACGATCAACGTGAGCGGGACTGGAGCAGCCAGTAGTGGCGAGGCAGGAGCTGCTCGAGGCACCAGTAGTACTGGCAGCGGTGGAGGCGACGCGAATGCTACTGGAACGGAGACGCGAGCCAAGATGATGATGCTCCTCAACGCCGGAAAACCGCTGTTCCACGCGCTGGACAAGTGCAAGGAGCAGGAGTATAAGCAACGCTACGAGGAGACGCAACAGCAGTACACGCAGCTCCTGCAGATCTCCCGGGAGAACGACGCCGTTGTGCGTGAGACGCGTCTTGCCCAGTCCGAGAAGCAGGACAGCGACACCCATATCAAGAACTTGGAGGCGCAGCTGGCGGCCGTGGCACTGGAGAAGGACGACCTGACGCACAACCTCGAGCGCAAACTGATCTTGGAGAACGACCGTCTTCGCCGCGAGAAGGAGACGGAGCTGCAGGCCTATCAGGACGCCATGCGCACCCAGATGCGCATGCAGTTGGACGTGACCACTCAGCGCACGGTCGAGGAGAACGAGCGCATGCAGCTGGAGCTGCGCTACCAGAGCTCGCATTTGGAGAAGCTCATGAAGCAGGTGGACCATCTGCGAGCCGAGAACAAGCGCGCGCAGCAGGAGATGCACGTGTTTGAAGACATGAACGCCGGGCTCAGCAAGAAGCTCAAGTTCTACGAGCAGCTTTTCGCCAAGATGCAGTGCAAGGACGAACAGCGCGCCAAGCAGACGGACAACAATCAGCAATCGCAGGCTGCAAGCGCGGCCTTGAGTCCTCCCTCGACGCGACGGATGCCGAGAAAGCCGCCGCTCCCGTCTCTCACTTCGCCACGCAGTCGAGAAGCTGCATCGCCTGATACAGCCTCCATCTCGATTGATACTTCGCCGCCGCTGTCATGCTTCGCTCCGTACTCCGACCTGGAAGACGACAGTCTCCTGAGATACCTGGATACTGACCTGGACGAAATCCCACAGGGTGGGCAACAGCTGAATTCGGTCACTGACGCCCTGGAGAAACATCTGCAGAGCCGCGAGTTCGCGAAGAAGCAGGTGGCGGCCATCCTCCAGTACCATCAGGACCAGTACCATCGCCGTCAAATGGTAGATCACCTCCGTCCTGACCCAATTCAGCTTTGCATGTGTCTGACTCGTTGTCTGATTCTCTTCAGCCGAAGATCGGACGAGACTCGTCGCGACTGGCAGCTACGCCCGTGCTCAAGAAGAAGCTCATGCTGTCCAAGGCCTGCTACTCGCCCGCGAGTTACCAGCGCGGGCACAGAATCCGAGAGCCGCCGGTGAATTGGCACTCCTCTTGCCGTGCTTGACGTCGTATTGGTGGAGAATTCTCGCTAATTGATTCGCTTACTGTGTTGTAGATGACGCTGGACGCGTTGATCAAGCAGAAAGCAGCGCTGCCCTCGCCCTCGCCCTCGTATTCCGGCCACGACAACTCGACCGAACAACCAGCGGACGATTACCTCCAACAGCGGCAGATTGTCCACGCGCTGCTTCCTGAAATCCCCTCACGAAGGAAAGCCAGCAGCCAGCGTCCTCCTTTGACGGCAAGAGATCCATCCGAGATCTGGAAAGCCTCCACACCTCGACAGCTCGATGGCGTGGAGTCCGAGACGCTCATATCGTCTCCGCCGGCCACCGCACGATTTTAAAAGCGCTGTTGAAGCAACCAAAACGACGATTCAACACGTCTCTACCGTCTTGTGGTCTCTTCCGCTGTCTAGACGCTCAGATCTTCCCCTTCCCGACGCCGAAGCTGTCTTTCGCCGCTCGCACAAACTTCATCACCGCCACAGGGCCTGTCGCGCCTTCCGCGAACTTCTGCACGTCGGCATGAAGCACCCGCATGAACGGATTGGTCGCCAACTCCTGCTCGACCGTCGACGGGATCGTCGGCTCGCCCGCCGCCGTTTTCTCGAGTGCCCACGCCAGTTTCTCGCGGACAGCAGCGTTCTCAGGCTCCACATGCGCCGCAAAGCGCAGGTTACTGGCCGTGTACTCGTGGCCGCAGTAGATCTTGGTGGGCTTAGGCAGTCCGGCCACCACTTCGTTCAGCGCGTGGTGCATTTCCGCCGGCGTTCCGCTGAAGAACCGGCCGCAACCCGCGACGAACAGCGTGTCACCCGTGAACAGCGCATCTTGGCAGTGATACAACACGTGGTCGCGCGTGTGGCACGGCGTGAACAGCACCTCAATCTGCAAATCCCCGAGCGTCACGACATCTCCAGTGGTCACGGAGCGAGTCTGCGCCTCCACGGCGTCCCCTGGACCGCCGATGACCGGGATTTCGCGACCATCGCGCTGTTTAATCAGCTCCAGAAGCTCGCGATTGCCGCCGGCGTGGTCCCAGTGCGAGTGTGTGGTCAGGATCAGCTCGATCGTCACCTTGAGCTCCTGAGCGCGAGCGTAAACCTTCTCGGCGTCCACCGGATCCACAGCCGCCGCTAAGCCTGATTGCGCAGTGGAGATAGAGTGTAAAGCCATGGGATATAGAGGAGAAGGAGAGGAAGAGACGTACGGTGCTTCGTGTCGATCAGCAGATACGCGTAGTTGTCAGAGAGCGCGGGCACGAGCTCGATCTCCATCGTCGTCGGTCAAATCCAGTTCTGCTAGGAAGTGACGCTTGTCAACTGCCTGATGACCAACACTCACTTGTAAGGAGTGTTGGTTGTTGATGCGACCCACTTACAGCATTTTAACCAATCCAGTGCTAAAGATTAATGCGCCGATACGGTATTACGTGTATTGAAAAACACAAAGCATTATGTCTGTTATAGCAGCTTGAACGCAGTAATACATGTAGTATGGCTGCAACTGCGCAATGGACACCAAGAGAAACTTGTATTGCAGCTTTGTCGACCTCCTTCACAGATTTGGTCTGCTCCGTCGCGTTCAGTGCGTGGGTCGACTCAATTCCTGCGAGTCTTTAGGCCTCACAACCAATGACAGCTATCGCGAGGTTCGCCTACTCGCTACACCGATTTCATGTACCTATTAGCAATGCTAGTCTTGGCGTCCATGTCGGCGGCGCTCACCCGGGGATATTGTAGTGGCATTTGACAGACACAGTGCCTGAAATGGCCGTGAGAATGCAGCAATATTGGGTGGAGAACTCAGCTACGGCGTCCTCAAATATCACTGGCGTTCTGAGGAGATATCGCCAATTTGCTGAGCTCTGCTGGGTTAAGATTACTGCTTCTCCAGCGGAACAGGGTGGACTGAGTCGATCTCCAGGGTCGGCGGGAAACCGTCGAGCGGCAATTTGAACAAACACGAGGCCAGAGTCTCAATCTCGTCCGCAGTTCGACCGCATTTGGCGAGCTCCAACGCGAAGAGGAAGTGTTGATCTCCAGAGAGCTGGGAGGGGTGAAGCTGCTTGAGCTCCGGTGGTGGAAGAGGAGCTCGAGCACCAGCACCAGATGCAAAAGTTCGCCACGCTGCCCCTAGATCGCGATGTTCGTTCTGGCAGGACTGGAGCGTCTTGCCCAAGTGCACCGACACGAAGTTGAGGCGGCAGCTGGCGTCGGTCTCCATGGTGAACGACTCCCACAAACCAACCTCCTTGCTGTCGAACACGCAACTCCCACCCACTTGAGCACGCAAGAAGCGATCGTTGTGCTCCGACTTGATCGCCACGCGGTCCTTCGGAAGATGACACAGAATCTCTTCCTCATACGCGTCTCGATTGTCGCGAAGACAACGCGCTTTCATCGCCCCAAAGGGATTCTCCAGGTTTTTGCCGGCGTGGACGGAGTGCAGGATGATCGGCACACCGAAAGGCAGCTCTGTGATATCCATATGAAGTATGGCAGCAAAGTCTCCGAGGATCGAAATCCAAAATGTTGGACGAGTAGGTCCGTGGTCAGGGAGTGTGTTCGTTCTCTCCGGGATAAGGCAAAGTTGAGGTATTATGACTGCAGGAGTGGCACGTGAGCGGAATACTTCAATGTTTACCCTTTTTCTCCTGCTTCGACGATCTCAACCAGACCAGCGACGATGGGGCTCGTCGTGTCTGCAGAACAGCAACAGAGGGCACTGACGTCGTTGGTTGAAACAGACGAACTCTCAAGCTCTCGATGTCGTCCACAGTCCGCCCGCAAGGGTAAGCACTGGTCACCGGAAATCTGCGTCGATGAACATTCAGTTCATGCGTTGGGAACGTGGCTGCTGCTCGAGCACTGTCGCGGGGCCCCATGAGTCGCCACGCCTTCCAACGTTGACGGTTCGCATCAACACACTGGACGACACCCTTTCGATTCGACTGAAGCGTGTGGCTGGTGTGGCACGGCACGAAGAACAGGTTTCAATTGATGTCCGCCTCCATCGTGAATACCCCTCAGTCGCTCACCTCCTGAACTCGAACACGCAGCTAGAGCATGAAAGAAGAGGTCGTTTCGAGCACCACCTTGGCCTCATCGAGCAGCAACTCCTTGAAGGCGTCCTTGTTGCTATGAAGACAGCGAGCGTTCTTCGACCCGAATGGTTTTGCAAGTTGCTGCAGGTGTGCAGCGAATGGAGGATGATTTGCGTCTCGAACGGAACCTCTTCGAGGTCCCATGGCGAGCAGGTTGCTGTTGAAGAGAAATGGGGTATGTTGTGAAGGAGTCTTTTAATCGAGACGCTGCGGTATATTGAAAGACAGTACCGGAATCGATACCGGTATGGAATTGGACTGCTGGCCAATGTCAATTATTTTGGGGTGCTGGAAATTTGCAATTATTGTAATTGTGAGCATTTTGTAGAGCACGGAGCATGCATACTGTCGCTCCACAAAACTGAATAACCTGCAAGTTGTGAAACATCGAATGAGTTGCCTGGAATGACACTTGTGGACACATACTGGTAGGCATCTCTCTTCATGAATGGTAAGCATATTCCTCTTCGCATTGATGCACCTGCAAGGTCCTTATCAGATGCATTTAGGTGCCAAGCCGGATGAAACATCAGCTGCATCTCAAATGCAGCGTCGCATCTACCGTTGGAAGATCTAGACCCACATTTAGCTTGAACTGCACCATCCTCACATGTAGCGTCGCATCCTGTAATTAAGGTGCCCCTCGTGAAACTCCGCATTGAGGGCACTCAAGGTTTGCCGATATATTTGGTCGGCTCGAATTTAGTTCACTTCATTTGTGTTTCAAGTGCAAGTAAAAAAAAAGCAGCCGGAAATTTATGAGTCATTATACGATCCAACACACATCACTTTTGTGTATCACAGTAATTCTTCCTATTGCGCTCCAGTGTATCCATGTGGAAGGAGATTCCGCACTCCACAAAACTCTTCACACACCCTCCGAAAACTCTTCAAAGATAGACTTGACCATCATTCATGAACCCAGAAGTGCAACGCGCCACTTGGCCGCCACATCTCAAATCGCCCGCCCCCACGCAACACCCAGCCAAGCCGTTCCGAGAAGACCATGACAGGCAAGCGCAAGTGGCAGGAGCACGACTGGGAGGTCGTGTTGGCGGCACAGAGCTTCGTGGCTGTGCTGGCCGCGCCTGCCGGCGAGGAAGAGCCGGCTCCTGCGGCGGCCAGGGCGAAATCCAAGGGGAAAGCGAAGGCGAAGGGCAAGAGAACGGCCGCGAAGGCGCCGACGAGGCGATCGACACGTTCCAAGGCGGCGCCTGCGGCTGACATGAACGATTCGATGGATGGAGAACAAGAGGGCTCGAATACGGGAGAGGCACCGTCGCCTCAGCAGGAGAGGGAGGAGTTCTGGCTGGCC
>MBAC02003932.1:0-10639 GCA_001712635.2 Nothophytophthora sp. Chile5 | reverse complement strand
CGTCGAAGGCGAAGAAGGGCGGGACGACGTCCTCGTCCCTGTCGTTCGAGCGGTTCGCTCGGATCCAGAAGGCCGTGAGTCGGTTCATCCGCGAGAAGGAGGAGGAAGCCATGAGTGCGAAGCTGGCACGGGAGACGATCCGAGCGCAAGCGGGAGAAGAATCCGACGGGAAAGTGGAGGAGGAAGAGGAGGAGGAGGCGGCTGGGGTGATGCAGGGCGAGCTGGTGACGTGGTACTTGTCGTCGCAGGACATCACGTCGGAGGCGCAGCTTTCGCGGGAGAAGCAGATGATCTGCTCGGTGATCGACAAGCTGCTCCAGGACAAGATCTTGTCCGTTGTGGAGCTGGAAGACGACGAGGAAGGCGACGGCATGCAGGTTGAAGGGGAGGCCAAGGAAGCGGAGGCTGGCGCCGAGGAGAAGAAGCGCACCAAGAAGCTGTCGCCCGAGGAGGAGGACGTCAAGAAGCAGCAGCGGTATCTGACAGTGCACCCCAACTACGCCTTCGAGTGACGGCAACGAGTTCGACTGGCGAGAATGCAGCCATTTTCGTTCAAGTCCTCGCTAGTGCCACTCGTTCGTGTGTCCCACCTAATGTTGTGTCTTGATTGTACCCATGTCGTCACGGAATGTCTTGAGCCTATTTAACTGCATATGTCGAATGGTAGGTTTCGATCCTGAGAGGTCGTTAGCGTCCATTATTTTTGTCGCCCCGAAGCTGCCGGAATGAAAATGCTGGGCGTTCGCGGGGCTGCGGCCGAGCTGCCGGCGAGCCAGTCGACGGAAGAGACGTTCCTGCAGGCGGAGCACTTCGTGGCGGTGGTGCTCTCGCGTCTGGAGAAGGACCCGCTGTCTGTGGCGCCGCGTCTGTGGGGCTTTCAGCAGCAACCGACCGCCAACCGCCTCTGGGCCTTCAAGCAGCAGGCGCTTGTGGGCTCTTGCGAGGCCTCCCGCGGCTCCAAGACGCACGGGGAGAGCGACGCGTTCTTCCCTTCGAAGCCCAACCGCGTGTGGACCTTTAGCTGCTGCCAGTTCGTGGCAGGAGACAGCAAATTGTACGGGTATCGAGGGCGGATGCGAAGTTGGGGAGTCGGGTTCTGACGTGCTACTGCTACATGCAGGAAACTGTGGCAGGAGCTGAGGGACATGCCTGCTGACGAGGCGCAACGCGAGTACATCCGAGTCGTGGCAGACGTGTTGCCTGATTGGCAGTCGCCTCCTGCTTGGGACGCCGCACTTCTGGTAAGTAGTAACACGAGAGCAGAATGCGAGGGAGTGTGTCACCAGGTACTCACCACTTAGCTCCGTGTTGTGGCGCTATGACGCAGCGCACGTGGACGCCCGACGACTGCAGCGACCGCTGCACTGTATGCGACGAGGTGTTCACGTTCCTCAACCGCCGCCATCACGTGAGCTCTCCACACACTACGACGTCTCAGCCCCACCTTTTTACTAACGAAATTGCTGCTTCTTAGTGTCGACGCTGCCTGAACCTGGTGTGTGCCGTGTGTTCTCCACACGCGATGCCTCTGCGCGTGTTCTCGCAGTCCACAAGCAAGCGCCAGCGTGTCTGCGCCGTCTGCTTCGACGAGATCCGCGAGGTCGAAAGGACGAGCTCCATTATTACCACCAGTAGCAGTACTAACCAGGTCCGCGAAGCCACAGCGACTGCCACAGACACACCATCCGTCGCCCAAGACACGCAAGAGACGGCTACTACCGCAGCTCCCGTCGACTCCCCACCAGTGTCAACCGCGGCGATCCACTTGGGAACACTCGAGTTCTTACAAGGCGCCTATGGCGCAGGCGCCAAGGTCTTCCGGAAGACGTGGCGCTCGTTCTTCTTCGTGCTTCTCGTACGTAAGGGCTCGTTGGGCATGTTCGCGTCTCAAGCCCAGCATGGCGCCGGCAATGAACCCCCCGCCGCCGTGTTTAAACTCAGCGGCTACACGCTCCGCATCCGCTCGCAGCCCAAGCGGCCGCATCAGTTCCGGCTCACGCACAGCAGTAACAACGGCAACAGCCCCAAGAAACCGCTGCAGTTCGCGGCCCAAAGCCTCGACGAGATGAACGGCTGGATCGCCGCGCTCATCAAGGCCATCGCCGTGGCCGACGAGCTCGAGCGCGTCGCCGCGGAGGCTCAGGAGCTGGAGAGAACGAAGTAATGAACTAATGAACCAATGAACCAATGAACAAATGAACGAAGGGTTGATCGGGGACAATATGACTTCCTTTCATATTCCTGCCATAATACTACTATATAATACCGTAGTAATAATACTTCTACAAAAAAAAAGCGAGGCATGCGCGATCAACACGCGCACACCTGGTAGATACACGCGACGATGCAGGAATCACACGCACGCGACTGGATGTGGGGGCTTGGAGGGGGCTTCAAAGACTTCAGATACTTCGTCTCTCTCTTGTACAATGATCTGGGCTTCAGAAGGGATCGGGGGCTGGCTTGTAATGGTACACGGACGCTTCGCGATCCCCTCAACTCGGGAGTAAATAAAAAAACTGAATACCCGGACGAGGCAGCAGCACACACAGCAACGCGCGCACGACGCGGACGACGGCGCGATAGAACGCGTCACCGCACTCCTACTCCTGCACGTACATACACCGCGACAGCGGCGCATTCACCACCGACGAGAAGAACTCGATCGTCTGGTTGCCGGCCGTCACCATCACTCTGCCGGACGGAGTCTTGCCGTGCTCGTACATCGACAGACCCAGCGGCGTAGGCACCGTTGGCACCGTCGTCATGTCCGGACTAGCGATCCCCATCGTGTAGTCGTCCAACTCGTCCAGCTCGTCCGCGTAGAACCCTTCCTGCGACGACGAAGACGCCGTAGACGACCCGGAGTGGTAGTACTCGTGCTGCTGCTGGTTGTAGTACGTGGGGCTGTGTGGCTGCACAGAACTGTAGTACTCCGCGTAGCTGCGCTGCTGGTAGCTCGGCTTCACGGGCGACGCGTAGTGGCGCTCCTCGTACATGCTGCTGGCGTGGCTGTACTTGCTCGGAGAGGAGTACTGCTGCTGCTGCTGCTGATGCTGCTGGTGGTACTTGGACGGCGACGCGTACTGCTGCGTCGGCCCGCCGTAGCTGCTGCTGTGGTGTCGGGAATACCGCGGGCTGGCGAACATCGCAGAGAGATTCTGGCTGGCTGGCTTGGGTTAAATGCTTGGCGTTGGGCTTTTTCGAGAATGGGAAGCCGCAGCGAGCCGCCGGAGCCGTCCGCCACCCGCTGTTATCTGTTTTCTCAAAGACTCTCCCCCCCTCCCTCGGTGGAATAAATGACGGGAAGTTATCGTGTCACACACTGTGTGTGTGCGGAGCACTCACGATAAATGACGAAGCTATTGCGTGCCTTGTGTGCTGTGTTTGTGCGGGCTCCTCCCAAAAATATATGGTACGTACCTAGCCCTTCGCCCGTCCCCCTTCCCCGTCGCGGATCCCCAGCCCTACCACCGCTTGGAAGGAAGGCTCCCTTGTCGTTCGATATTTATGTGCAGATCAGTATGGCCAGCGGCAACCACGAGCCCGCTGGAGGATCAGAAGAGTTCAGTGCGAGGAAATGTATTTTTATGACGCTGGCTTCGGCGAAAATAGATTACTTTCGGAACAACCCACCGGGAACACAACGGCGGGCGGAGCAAGCAGGCAACACGCCGCGCAGCTCCCGCTGCTTTTCGAGTCGCACGGGTCGGCGTCAGTCAGGTGTGCTATGAGTGTCAAGCGAACGCTATCCCCCCACCGCAGCCTGGTTTGGCCGCGGCTGGCGCAAGACAATACCAGTATAGGCAACTGGTGTCTGCTGCCGATTGATTACTTCCGAAAGTAAATACATTCCGCGTGGGTTGGACGAAAACTTCTGCGACAGGGGACTTTTCCGACGGAAACATTCCCCTTGTCGTAACGGTAAACTACCGGCTTCGCATCTGGCTCAGCGCAGAGCAAGAGCGAGCATCAGACGGCGAAAGAGCGAGTTTCTTTACCCGGACAGGGAGAGAGGGCGGCCGTTGTCCCCTTGTCCGCAGCAGACGTCGGAAGAGGCGGGAGGTGGATTCTTCGCTGGAAGTGGCGTCAAGCCTGGATCGATGACATGCGGCCAGGCGAGCGAGCTGCCCGAAGATCGGGGCCTGACTCGCCTCTCAAAGCGTGTGACGCAGCTGGCGGCGCCCGTCGACGTACTTGCCGTTGATTGCCAACACCAGAGGCGACCCAATTCTTCCACCATGTGGAATGCACTTGAATTGACTGATGGCGCTGCAACGACTTGAGCAAAGTTTGCCCAAGCGACGAGAAGCCTGGAGGGTCGCAGCCTGATTCTTCCTGAAACGGTGGAGAAAACAAAGAGTGCGCCTCGCTTCCATTTCTTCGCTGCGTGCTTCGAAGATGTGGGGCTTCTTCCTTCGCTCCCTCGTTCTTATTCCGTCGTTCAAAGCGCTGCCCACTAATACTCAGCGTATTATGCACACGGCGAGGGAGGCCTCCGTTTGCGAGCGGCGATAGCCACGCGAGCAGAGCAGCCGATCCGTAAAAGGCGCACGGGATCGCACCGCTTCGCGGAGAAGCGCATCGTATCTTGGGCGACGCCACCTTGAAGGCATCTCGACTCCTTCCGAGCCTCCCGCGTGCCGCGTTGCCATCAGGAGGCAAGGGAGAGAGCGCCGTGAGGAGCAAGTTGTTGACCCCAGAAAACCCCTTTCGGGGTAGGGGGAATTTATCTTTCAGCGAATCAGCAGGCGATTTCGCGCCACCACCTGTCAGGGTTAGGATGGGCCAGCTCCTTACAAACGCCAAGAGAGCGGCGTGTCACGCACCCACTAAAAATTGCCGAAAACCAGTGTGCAGCAGCTCCCACGGGATTCACGGCCCGACTCACTTGATGTTTGTATGATGCGCCTCCGCCAGATGCAAAGGTGGTCAGCAGAGCGCGCGCCACTTCGTTTCCCCCTCCAAGGACAGCCCCGAAAAGGCCCCGAAACTCGTCCGACCACAGTAGCTGGATCTGAGCGGAGATGCCGCTTGTTTCGACAGGAATCCGCGCAAGTTCAGCGGGGCGATGCAACTGATCCCCACCCACCAGCGTGCGGTCTTCACATTGGCAAGTTGCAATCCATGCGCTACCGCTTTTGCAAATCATCGCCCAAATACCGGTAGAATCTCTAAAACGGTACGTACTGTTGGCCACTAACCTTCGAGAAAAATCACACTTTAGTAAATATGTTGCGGCTCGTGTCGCACGATTGAGCCGCGTCACGTCACTAAAAAAACGCGCCAGCAACTTCAATTTGCCTCCGCATCCCCAGTCAATCGCGTGGAACAAGCAAACTCTCGGCTTTGGATTCGCCACGCAAAGGGCAAATCGACCACGAAAACTGCAACACCGAGCATTCGCTTTGCGAACTTCCATGCGAAGCAAGCGGTCGATTGATTTTACCAACTTCAAGGCAGATTGGGCTTCAGGGTTCGTCTGCCCACAAGGTCATGTTGCAGAAATTTATAACAGCTTGTGCGCATTTGCAACCGGTATGTGCGTTTTGCCAGCAACACCAAGACGACAAGTGCAGCAGCAGCCGGTAACGTTGCGTTCGTTTCCTTTCGCTGGCTGTTTGCAGAGATTTTTGTGCAAAAATCTCGTCACGAAACGGTTCGAAATGTCAACTGGTTACTCTGCTGTACCGTAACCGCCGCTGAAACGGTACGACTGGGCTCACCCAAACCGCAAAGAGTGCGCAAACGAAATGGGTTCAACAATTGACCACGGCGATGTTCTTGAGCGCCATGAGCAGACTGTCGCCTTCCACGTAGGCGAACGACAGGTTCATGTTGCCCAGATATCGCTTCTCCAAGTCGCCGTTGAGGACGGCGAGCTCGATGCGATCCGTGATGCCGTGGTAGAGCTTGTTGGACAGACAACTGGTCTGACACTGAGAAGCCATCGCTTCGCACTGACCATGTTGCTTTTCGGCGCCTAAGACGATCAGCATTCCCACAGGAGCGTATTCCCCATCAACTCGCTCTGCTGCTCCATACACTCCACACGCTCTCGTGTAAGCTCCAGCCAACCCCACACAACGAGGACATCGAGGCTTGCCACCGCATCCGCGTCTCTGGTGTGCGTTGAATCTCTCCCTATCGCTGCGGATTCCTTGCGTGGAGACTGCGGATCTCCACCAGATGCACTTCACTGTCCACGAGCTTCTTCTGTTCGGTTTGCATGCCTTTCTCACTCACTCCGAACGTTTGCTCGGCCTCTTCGCGCTGTCGTTGCGTCGGAGCCACGCGTTTCATGGCTTCAACGTCGTGCAAGAGCGCTAACACGCGCTTACAGAGCGTCAGAGAGGCCAAGGAGGTGCGTCGCATGTTCTCCGTGGAGAAATCCGGGCGATTCACTTACACTTTGACCCGATCGATCGGTGACAGGTCCATCCAGTCCTTATCAACGGCTCTGAGCCAACACCACACAAACGGTTTGCATCGCCGATCACGTGAGCTACGGCGGGTGGGTTCGTGAAGGATGCCATCTCCACGATGTGGTACTTGTTGGTCGGAGTCAGCGCTTCGGTGGCTTCTTGGACATCCGGCAGCGTTTGGACAGTTCTCGTTGGACTACTCGAGCGTTCCGGTTCGATCTCGTCTGCATCTTCGAACACCGCTTATCGTCAAGTAAAGAAGGCGCATTTGGCCTCTCGTACCGCGGCTTCTTGCTCTCGTAGCCGGATGCTACTGTCCTCCACGGCATGATTCGCGTTGACTTACAGCACTTCGCTATCGTCCCATCGAGTCACGCGGAAAGCTGTCTGTGAGACTTCTTCTTTAGGAAACGCAGCGCTTTCCGGCAGGTAGTGAGTGACCTTCCACTCTTCGATGATGGAAGGAGGACACGATCTTGAACACGCTAGCAGATCGATCGTCGAGGCTCACGGTCACGACGTCGAACGTCCAGCCTCGGAGGCTTGGGAGCAAATCCACCGTCTGCGATGCGGTGGACGATTACCCTCGGCTCTTGAGCTCGATCGCGTAGGTCACTGGAGGTCACTGGCTTCCTGGAGACAGGAGACGTCGGTCATTGGCGTCCAGTCAGCTGGGGCATTGCGACACATGACGTGTGCCGATCCGTCTTGCCAGCATGGGAACGGCGTGGCCACGAAGGGATAGTAGACAGCTGGCTGTAGGCTTTAACTCGAGCAACGAAGCCTTGGACCCGAAGGAGAGCGCGACGTTGAGACTTCGCCGCACGTTCTCTCGGGAAGACAGGTTGTTGTCAAGTGGAGGAGGTGGCTGTATCAGTCGCTGAGGTCGTCGTCTCCTAGAGAAACGACGATCGTTTGGCTGGTGAAGGTGTCGCTGGAAGCGATCGAGAGTGATGATCCAAGGTGTGGAGAGCAATCTTGTCAACTGGAGAGTAGAGCTGCGATGGCAGGACTTCTTGTTGGATCCGATCCACCAGCAGTGCGCTCGCCTTCCATGGACTTCAAAGTGTCGAATCCGACGAACAGCACCTGCGTTGCCTTGAGTCCGGCCTCCAGCACGAGACCTTCGAGTTGGTCGATGAACTTCTTCTGTCGGACTTGCGAGCCGATTTCCCGCTAACGGTCCCGAAGAGACAAAGCACCGCATGCGATCATCGTAGCACTGCGTCGATCTGCTGTATCCGAGCCACTTCGCAGCTGATGTCGCACATCGCTGTGTAGGAGGGAAACTGTAGATGCCCAGCGCTGGAGGGGTGAGGAAGTCGCCGTCACCTTCTTTGGGCAGATCCGTCTGTCTTCAAGGCGACCATCGCCAGGGTCAAAATCCGCTAAAGCCCCCAAGGAAGATGAGGTCTCGGCCAGTCAGCTGGAAGCTCTGCTGCAGGAAGCGCTGGCGATACGCGAGGAGTTCGACGAGCTGTTGAACCCCGAGCAGCATTAGACGGTTGAATGATTCCGTCTGGCTGGTTGGAAGACACTACGTTGGTAGAACCTTTTGGCGGCTTTACAACCGTTTTCGCTTGGTTTCGGCGCCGAGTGTCTGGCCAAAGCGGTCGTTTCCTCGCTGTCGAGAGCCATTGCCGTTGTTTTGAGTGGAGATTCGACGGTCGTGATGGTGCGTGTTCGAGGCCTCCATGTTTGGATGTGTCGATGGAAACATTGGCTTCATACGGGCTTCCTGTGGGAACGCCTTCTCTCGGAAGTACGCATGCGACAGCGCCTCCTTCTCCTGCGAACAACCAAGAAGAACGTGGCGGTATGCATTAGTTTAAGTACGAATAGATACGCAGTGACAAGACCCCCCTTCCATTGCTCACCGTGATGCGAACGGCCGGGTCGTACGTGGGCATCCGGTTCAGTAAATTGAGTCCCTGTCTTCAAATCAAGGCACCAGATTGTCAGTCCTCTAGGCAGAGATGTGAATAGATAGAAGCCACGGGGTAGCCGACCGCGCACCTTCTCCGACAGATCTGGCAGCAGTTTGCGCAGGTTGTTGTGTCTGTAGCGCGAGCTGTCACAGCTGAGTTTGTCTGCCATAGGCAGCGAAGGCATCCCAGGCCAGATCTGGTCCGCAGCACGGCCGAGAAGCTGTACAACAACAGATCCAAGGCATTCAAACGTTAGCTTTGGCCACGCCAAATGGCTTCCTGCTTCGTTAACACACCTTGCATATCCGGTGGATCGGATCCAGATCGTTATTCCCAGGCATCCACGGCTCCTGAAGCAGCAGCTCTCCACAGATGCAGCCGCAAGCCCACAGGGCCAGGGTGCTCGAGTAAGACTCGCAGCCGAACAGGATCTCGGACGCACACCAGAGCGTCCCCACTTGGGCGTCAGCACTTCTCCACCGGCTTCCTCATCCGTTCTGTCGCCCGAGAACCGACTGTGCCCACGTGTCAGGCCGAAATCCGCCAGCTTTACGCAGCCACAGCGGTCGTACAGCACGTTGAAGAGCTTGATGTCGCGATGCAGCAGGTTCTGGCTGTGGAGATAGATACTCCAGCGCCTCCAGAACGGACAGCATCACACGATTCGCCTTCGTATCAACCACGTCGAAGCCAGAGATCATCAGTATTCCGGCAGATCTCGATAGTTCAAGACAACACAGCACTCGAGAAAGCAGCCTCTGACTCCTTGACCGGGTGGACTGAGCTCTCCTGACGTCGTAGCAATAGTGCCAAGTCGTGTTCGCAGTACTCGAAGACCAGGAAGACGCTGCTCAACAGTTGGTGACCTCGTAGTGGCAACGATTAGTGGGTAGTAGTAACCTCGCGAATACTAGGAGCGCTTGCGACCGACGGCCACATCCACAGTCGGACGCAGTTCGGATGGCTCAGACGCTTCCGCAGCTTGATCTCGCGGATGGCCGTGACTGGGAACTGTTAGCACAAGGCGATACAACACGACAATGCATTGGCATATCGCCATAATAGCAGAATCTGAGTCAAAACGACTGAGAGACCGAGGAACACACCTAGTTGGCCTCGTTGTGCAGCAGCTCACGCTTGAGAGCCACGAGCTGCCGCGTCGTGCGGTCCAGCGCGCGGTACACGGCACCGTACATGCCCTCGCC
The DNA here is from genome assembly GCA_001712635.2 of Nothophytophthora sp. Chile5. Taxonomy (NCBI): domain Eukaryota; phylum Oomycota; class Peronosporomycetes; order Peronosporales; family Peronosporaceae; genus Nothophytophthora; species Nothophytophthora sp. Chile5. The sequence continues at coordinate 1,081 of MBAC02003932.1, read as the reverse complement.
GATGCGGTTGAGCTTCTCGAGGTCCTCCACGTCGCGGCAGCGGCCCAGCGGCTCGAAGTGGCGCGCCGCCGTCTCGACAGTCGCCGTCTTCATGCTCAACTTTTCTATTGGAGCTCCTCACGCAAAAGGTAAGAAATTGCTTCAACATGTCGGGCAAGATGTTTCATATTTTACTGTAAATGCCACTAATACACTAATATGGATCTTAAAACCAGCCTTTTAGGTGCCACGTTATCCTCCATTTTAGTGACCTGAACAGTCTCCGTCCTGTCTGTGGATATGATATAAACGACATCCACATTGCGAACGGGAAGCCGGAAGGAGGCCGTCGTTCTGGACGGAGGGCGAAGAAGAGCAGGGCGAACGACATGCACACCGGCGTGGGAGCTGCAGCCGTATGAAGATGCTGGCGCGTTTCTTCGTCTGGCGCTGACCGGGGACTTGGTGGAGAAGCTGCGGCATCTGAACGGCGTGTTGGACTCGACTTTTGCTGGCGGTCGTGTGGATGTGCCAGAACGGCTTCGCAGTTGGCAGCGGCAGCTCGAGCAAGAGAGGGGCCAGCGAACGGAGATGTATTGTGTGTTGCTCCAGCACGAGGAACGACGCGAGGAGGCCCTGCCTGCGGAGTGGGAGGACCAGCTCGAGCTCTTGACAATGCTGAAAGCTGGGTTCGAGACGTATTCCGAGGACTCCAAGCTGAAAGAGCATCCGCTGACAGACGCGGAGGAGCAGCTCACTTCCGCTGCATACGACCTGCTGGCGAGTCGATCAGGCATTTTGATTCCTTCACTTCCGGTGTGGTTTGTGGCCAGTATCGACGCCAGCGACGTGAGCAAATTGACTCGCTTGGGGTTGAGCAGTAGCCGTCCGAAGTCTGGAACCAGCGAGGAAGTCATGGAGACGGCCTCGCAGTGGTGGGAGCTGCACCATCCGCATATCGTACGATTCATGGGCGCGTGCCATGTGGGCCAATCGCCGTATTTTGTGCATGAACGGACAAGATCGCTGGCGCTGTATCTTGGTGCGAATGGCAAGACGCGGGTGGATGTGTGGAGACGACTGCTCGAAGCTGCTCGTGGCG
>MBAC02003931.1:0-23415 GCA_001712635.2 Nothophytophthora sp. Chile5 | reverse complement strand
CGTACTTCACGGTCTCGGGCATCCAGGTGCGCTACCTCAAGATCATCGAGAAGAGCGGCTACCAGGCGCTGCCCTGGGTGCGCTACATCACGCAGAACGGCGACTACCAGCTGCGCATGTCCTAGACGAGAGGCAGACGGAGCGGTCAGTGCGGACGGGGAAGACAGCCCAGGGAGGAAGCTCAGACAGGGGCGGGAGGCGTCTTATCGCAGAAGGGCGAACATGTGTATGCGTGCTTGGGTTGCTTCTACCTCGCGGTGTGTCTTGGCTCTCGTACTCACCTTGTCACGGTTTTGTAGCGCTGCGTCCGGTGGCCCCAGCCCCACCACCAGCGGCGGAGGCCGTCGCTCGAGTCGTCGAACGCGCTCTCTCGGGTCGGAGGGACGACAGCAGCAGCTTGTTCCTGTCTGCGTTGGGCCCTGCCGGTCTCCGCCACAGGCCGGAGCGCCGTGGAGCGACCCCAGACCGTCGCTGGCTCTGGAGCGAGGTAGTAGACCTTGGCCGACCCCAACGACCCGACGGACACGCAGTCCGAGGTCCGGAGCGTCACGGAGCCGGAGCCGAGCATCCCGACCCGAGCCGTTCGAGAGCTGAGGTCCCCCGTGTCGATGACGCCGCTGCCTGCGATGGCCAGCATCTGGTGGTCGCAGCGACTCTCCCCGTCCTCCGAGAGGCTGGCGAACCGGACCGCTCCGGAGCCAGCAACAGCGACGCGAAGCTTCGGAGTGGCGAGCTTCGACGTCTGCACCAGGACGTTCGAGCCCTCCCAGCGGCCTGAGGTGGCCACGCGGATGCGCCGTCTGGCTGAAAGCTCAGCTGTCGACAGGTAAAGTCGCGCTTCCCCGGCTGCTAGCAGAGCCAGGTCGCCGACACGCAAGCCTCGCTCGGGCTCAGCTACAAACAGGCGACTACCCCGCATCGCCGCCAGCTTGAGCGTGTCATACGGCCGGTTGGTGCTCAGGACTCCGCCTTCTTCCTGACTGTCGGCCACGACGAGGTCGCCACCGCCGAAGACGCTGAGGCTTCGTAGCTCCGAGGCCTCACGGACGAAGATCTCGGTCAGTAAGTGGCGTCCTGACTCCGCGGACGGCTCCACCGGCCACCCACGAGGAGGCCGCGGGTCGAAGCCGAAGAGCAGCCGATTGGATCGGCGTGCGAGCACATCCACACGCTCCAGCAGCTCTCGAGTGTCGCTGGAAACCCGCGCTACTGCCACCAGCCGCTCGCTGCTTTCCCGGCCTTGCGACGCCGCCACTTGGTCGAAAAACGACGACGAAGCCACCGAAACGTACGTGAGTCCGGGCAGAGCAACACGCAGCTTCTCCAGCGACTCGCCACCCGAGATGGTCCACGTTTGCTGCAGTCGCTGGCGCTCGGCGATCGGATCTCGCGGCGCTTCGACAGCCCCGACATGCACTTTGAAGGCCAGCGAGCGCTGTTGGGGTTGGACGAAGCCTCGCCTGGCAGGTAGCAACGCAAGGCGAGTACCTTGTAGCCCCCAGGCACAGCGACGAAGCAGTAATTGCATCTTGGGCAGGAGATTGGAGACCTTGAGGAGAGATTGGGGAGTGAGAGGCACTGGAGGAATGAGCTGCTTGAGTGTGTGCAACAGGACGAGAATGCATGCAGCGGCAGTTGCAGAGGAATGGTGGTAGCTACTCTCATTCTAGTCATATCGCTGTCGGACTTCGGACTGCCTCCCGTCCGGTGGAGACGACGAAAACGACAGAGCAGCGGCGGGAGAAGATGCTGCCGATCGAGAGCAGACCGCGCGAGGTCCGGGGAGCAATTTGTTTTCTATGTGTATGTACTTGCATGCTCCTGGTCCTGTCGTCAATGCGTCAATGCGCCGCGGAGTCTAAACAGCTAAATGGACCCGCGGTACGGCTGCTGCTGCTCCAGGTCGCCGTTGTGGCCATTGGTGTGGCCATTCGTATTGCCGTTTGTGTGGCCGTTAGCTGGCGAGGACCGCAGCGGCAGGTGCTCTTCGTGGTCGTCGAAGCTCTTGTGGCGGAAGCCGCTGTGCGAGTACGAGTGGCCTTGCGGAGACAGCGGCATGAGCGCGCCGAAGTGGCCGCTGGTCAAGTGCGCGCGATGCCCCGGCGTGTCCTGAGTGTCGTCCTCGTCGTCTTCCCCGTGCTTCGCCAGCAGATAGATGCCCACAATGATAACTGCAGCAGTCTTGTCAGCTATCGGACGTAGCAGCATGCACACATAGAACACTGGTAGGGGACTTACAGGCCAAGGCGATGGGCAGACAGACCCAGTCGAAGACGGAGAAGTGCACGTACTTCTCGTAGAACACCACGCCGCCAATGACGCTGGACTGCAGTCTCGCCAACACAGCAAAGAGAGGAGTGTCAGCTACCCGAGACCAAGCCCGTGTTCGATAGCAGAGGGCCACGTACGCCGATCCAGAAGCACTGGAACATGGGGAAGACGCTGAGCGTGTCGCCCACCATGATGGCGCGGTTGAGCAGGTCCGTCTGGAGCACGAGCGTGCACACCATGCCGCCCATAAATAAGTACGTCGTGAAGTACACGAACTGGTTCTCGCCGCCGACGGTCAGGATCATCAGGATGGACGCGCACTACGACAACAGCAGCGTCAGTAAGTGATGATCAACCATTCGCCCCCGCGCAAGAGCAGTAGCTGGGAGAAGGAGCAATACCTTGGCCAGCAAAACGGAGAAGGAGCCGAAGATGCCGGAGGCCGTGGCGTACAGGAAGGGCAGCAGACGGTATTTGGACTCGTTCATGGCCCTGGGCAGCCTGGAGATGGTCTCGATCTGGCCGAAGATGCCACCGAGCACTGCGGTCTACCAGAACGAGCACGATCCGTTGGCATTCCCTAGCTGATAATGCGTGCTTGCCATGGAAATAAGGCACGTACCATGACGCCGAGGTAGATGAGGAAGCCGAGCTGGAAGAACTGCTTCTCCAGCTCCAGCAGCGACATCTGGTCGTCCGGCTCGTTGGCCACCGTGCTCAGCACCACGCCGATGATGATGAGCAGCGTGCCGAGCACGTCGGTGAGCGTCAGGATCTGGCCCAGCCACAGATGCGCGAAGAACACGTTGGCCAGCACCGTAAAGCCGCCGCCCACCGAGGCCACGAGCGCCTGCGGAGCGAAGCCCAGCGCCTCGAAGTCGCCAATGGCGCCGAGCACAATGAGCACCATGCCCACCAGCCACACGGGGCGCGTGTAGTACGTGCGGCGCTCGAAAGCTGGCCGCTCCTCCTCCTATCGACAAGCAACACGCATCATCAGCTCCTGGAGAGATGCAACCTACACGCCAGGACAAAGAGGGGGTGGAGCACATACCCGCACGTGCGAGAGCTTCTGCACGTTCACGCCCAGATTGGACAGCACGGCCGAGCCGATGACGATCCCCAGGCCGATCCACTTGTACTGCGCGTTGTCGGCGTCGTCTGCGGCCATCGAGGCGCCTAGGAAGCGCGTCACAGCGGCCATGGCGAGGCGCAGGATTCGGCGCGGCTGACGGGGGAGGAAGGCGCGGCAGAGCGGACGGCCAAGCTCGCGGGAGGGGGCGCTTGGCGTATGCTCGTGACGATACTCGCGTGGTTATGGGGGTATTTTTAGGGGGCGCTAATGGTGGTATCGGGAGGGAGATGGTATTGGTGTCGAGTGGTATAGTGAGGGGAAAAGAAAGATCGACCTGCAGATAAGAACGTATACTCAGAGTTGTCCGTCTGTGAAACTGGATAATGTGAGTTGAAAATGGTATTCGTCGCTTTGTATTTTAGGTGTATTAGAGCGGAAGAGAGGGTTTGGGATCTGAGATGGGGATCAAACCTCGATTAAAAGGTCGGTCGTCTGATAAAAACCTGTTTATGGCACGCAGCATGCGTCGCGGATGGCATCAAATGACGACATCTGACTATTTTGCCGCGTGATTATGAAATTTGAGAGGGAAGTTGAAGCGGATCCGGTGCTCTGAAAATGTCAAAGTTCAGCTAAAACGAAGGCGATTTTAACCTCGTTTTAAAAAACCCTCGAGATGAGGATAAATACCAAACACAACGTTTCAGCCGGACTCGTGATTTTTAAGCTTGGAATTGAATTCCATTCTGATAAATCACTATTTTGGCCTGACTGCGTGTTTGTGTCCCCCCCCCCTTTTTTTCAAAGTGTTGAATCCATTGGCTGGCTGGCAGCCAATAGCTCAGTTGCAAGCAACAGGTGCGTCAGCTCGAGAAGCACAAACGAAGCACCACAATCCTCGCCCTTCGCCACCTCAACATGGTCCAAGAGCGCCTGCTATTGCAGTCACAACGAGAGAACAAGTATCACAACAATCAACATCCATGTTTTGGAGTAAACTTGGCCCAACTTTCACCTCAAAACTTAGCAATGCAGACCGCTCTCTCGAGTCTGCCAGTCTACACAACCGGCCAGCCGCTGGAGAAGTTGATTTTGTTCCATCCGAACTGCTTCTGGCCGTCCGCGTAGCCGATAGTCGTGTCCACGTAGTGGTAGTACAGGATGGGGCCGTACTTGGGGTCTTGATACACTCCCTGGCCGCCAGGACCGTACACATTCCCGTGCGACTTGAGCACCACGGTGCCGCCGCCTTGGGAACAGAGCACTCCCTTGGCATCACGGAAGTCCACGACCCCAGGCAGCGAGCGACAGACCTTGATCATGTACTCGTCTCCTGACGCCGGTCTGGTCGTGTCGAAACCGCAGCACGTGCCGTGCGAATAGAAGAGGTAGTTGTAGTTGCCGTGGCGGAACATGGTGGGGCCTTCTTCCGCATGGCCTCCCTTGGGTTCATACGCCAGCTTGGTGGTCGTGCTGCCGCTCAGTTTCGTCGGCGGACTGGCCATATCCACTTGGTAGATGCCTTCCTCGTAGCTGCCGAAGATCATGTAGTTCCGGCCGTCTTCCACGAACAGGTTGGGGTCGATGGCGTTGTACGAGCTCTTGTCGGTGCTCTTGAGGCCCGTACTGCCTCGGTCCTTCCACGTGCCTGGGTTCATTGTAGTCGACGTGGCCACCCCCACTGCCGCCAGGTTGTGGCCGTCGAAAGCCAACGCTCGAACCGCCGAGTAGTACAGGTAGTAGGTGTCGCCTACGAGATGAACGTCCGGGGCCCAGACGTCCATGTCGCCGTCCCAGAGCTTGATGCTCGTCCCCTTGGGGAGCACAGAGCCCACGTATTTCCACGGCCCCACGAGGTCTGGCGCCGTGTGGATGGCGATGCCGCCGCCCGTGGAGAAGCGGAAGTACGTGCCGTCTGCTCGACGGATGATGCTCGGGTCGTGCGTGTTCACACACGTGCCGGAACACTTGCCCGGATTCGCGTACGCGTTGACGGTGGAGCTTAGGAGCAGGAGACACAGCGCCAGGAAGGCCCCGAGTTTCGCCATGGTAGAGTAGATGGTTTGCTGTTCGAAGACGGAGGAGAAAGGAGAAGTGGGGAATCGCTGAGCACGGACAGCGAGAAAGCGGAGAGCGGATCACAAGCAGAGCAGTGAGCGCAACAGATGGCAGACCGGAGTGGAGGTCAAGGGCGGCGGTTGGGCAGATCGTGAGTGAGTCGGATGCCTTTGAGCATCTGGGCGATGGTGAGAGGCTGCTTGGCCTTGCACCACTTGCTGAGGCAGATTCTCGGCACCGTTCGTCGCTTTGCAGCCCGTTGTTTACAGCCGAGAGTGGCGTGTTTCCGAGCGTCATCTGATAATCGAGCCTCATTTCCACCGGGGAAACTCCACATAGCGTTGGCGGCGATGCGTTTCTGTTCGAAAACCTGCGCGCGAACCAGCTGCGCGTGGAGAATGGCGTTGGTGCCGGCATTGGCGGTCGTCTGGTCGAACGGGAGACCCGCTTGGCCGCTTTGCACCACATTTCCCAGGTCGCGTCCGACGAATTGACCGAGACAGAGCGATGTCCATCTCTGTGGACTCGCTGTGATGACGAGCATCAAAGTTTACGAAGGCGACGAGCTTTGAACCTGCTGCTGAGCTGGAAGCGCACAATGTTAGTCCATCCGTTTTCAATCGCAAACCACATCCAAATCTTCATTTAACTCGAAGCACGATACTTTGTCAAGTCCGAGACGTCCCCTAGCGTCCCCAGACTGATTCCACTGACCTATACAACCGGCCAACCGCTGGAGAAGTCGAGGTAGTTCCACCCGAACTGCTTCTGGCCGTCCGCATAGCCAATAGTCGTGTCCACGTAGTGATAATACAGCACAGGGCCGTACGTCGGGTCATCGTACACTCCCTGGCCGCCAGGACCGTACACGTCATCGTGAGACTGAAGCACGATCGTGCCGCCGCCTTCCGTACAGAGCACGCCGTCGGCATCACGGAAGTCCACGACCCCAGGCAGCGAGCGACACACCTTGATCATATACTCGTCGCCTGACGCCGGCATGGTCGTATCAAAGCCACAGCACGTGCCGTGCGAATAGAAGAGGTAGTTGTAATCCCCATACCGGAACATGTTGGCGCCTTCTTCCGCGCGATTGCCTTCCGGTTCGTACGAGAACTTGCCGTAGGTATTGGAGACTGCCGAGGTCGGCGGATCGTTCATCGCGACTTGGTAGATCCCCTCCTCGTAGCTGCCGAAGACCATGTAGCTCAAGCCGTTCTCCACGAACAGGTTGGGGTCGATGGCGTTGAACTCGCTGGTGTCGTCGCTCGTGACCCCTGTGCTCCCCAGATCCGTCCAGGAACCCACGTCCATAGTGGAAGACGTGGCCACCCCCACTGCCGCCAGGTTGTGGCCGTCGAAAGCCAACGCTCGAACCGCCGAGTAGTACAGGTAGTAGGTGTCGCCTACGAGATGAACGTCCGGGGCCCAGACGTCCATGTCGCCGTCCCAGAGCTTGATGCTCGTCCCCTTGGGGAGCACAGAGCCCACGTATTTCCACGGCCCCACGAGGTCTGGCGCCGTGTGGATGGCGATGCCGCCGCCCGTGGAGAAGCGGAAGTACGTGCCGTCTGCTCGACGGATGATGCTCGGGTCGTGCGTGTTCACACACGTGCCGGAACACTTGCCCGGATTCGCGTACGCGTTGACGGTGGAGCTTAGGAGCAGGAGACACAGCGCCAGGAAGGCCCCGAGTTTCGCCATGGTAGAGTAGATGGTTTGCTGTTCGAAGACGGAGGAGAAAGGAGAAGTGGGGAATCGCTGAGCACGGACAGCGAGAAAGCGGAGAGCGGATCACAAGCAGAGCAGTGAGCGCAACAGATGGCAGACCGGAGTGGAGGTCAAGGGCGGCGGTTGGGCAGATCGTGAGTGAGTCGGATGCCTTTGAGCATCTGGGCGATGGTGAGAGGCTGCTTGGCCTTGCACCACTTGCTGAGGCAGATTCTCGGCACCGTTCGTCGCTTTGCAGCCCGTTGTTTACAGCCGAGAGTGGCGTGTTTCCGAGCGTCATCTGATAATCGAGCCTCATTTCCACCGGGGAAACTCCACATAGCGTTGGCGGCGATGCGTTTCTGTTCGAAAACCTGCGCGCGAACCAGCTGCGCGTGGAGAATGGCGTTGGTGCCGGCATTGGCGGTCGTCTGGTCGAACGGGAGACCCGCTTGGCCGCTTTGCACCACATTTCCCAGGTCGCGTCCGACGAATTGACCGAGACAGAGCGATGTCCATCTCTGTGGACTCGCTGTGATGACGAGCATCAAAGTTTACGAAGGCGACGAGCTTTGAACCTGCTGCTGAGCTGGAAGCGCACAATGTTAGTCCATCCGTTTTCAATCGCAAACCACATCCAAATCTTCATTTAACTCGAAGCACGATACTTTGTCAAGTCCGAGACGTCCCCTAGCGTCCCCAGACTGATTCCACTGACCTATACAACCGGCCAACCGCTGGAGAAGTCGAGGTAGTTCCACCCGAACTGCTTCTGGCCGTCCGCATAGCCAATAGTCGTGTCCACGTAGTGATAATACAGCACAGGGCCGTACGTCGGGTCATCGTACACTCCCTGGCCGCCAGGACCGTACACGTCATCGTGAGACTGAAGCACGATCGTGCCGCCGCCTTCCGTACAGAGCACGCCGTCGGCATCACGGAAGTCCACGACCCCAGGCAGCGAGCGACACACCTTGATCATATACTCGTCGCCTGACGCCGGCATGGTCGTATCAAAGCCACAGCACGTGCCGTGCGAATAGAAGAGGTAGTTGTAATCCCCATACCGGAACATGTTGGCGCCTTCTTCCGCGCGATTGCCTTCCGGTTCGTACGAGAACTTGCCGTAGGTATTGGAGACTGCCGAGGTCGGCGGATCGTTCATCGCGACTTGGTAGATCCCCTCCTCGTAGCTGCCGAAGACCATGTAGCTCAAGCCGTTCTCCACGAACAGGTTGGGGTCGATGGCGTTGAACTCGCTGGTGTCGTCGCTCGTGACCCCTGTGCTCCCCAGATCCGTCCAGGAACCCACGTCCATAGTGGAAGACGTGGCCACCCCCACTGCCGCCAGATTGTGGCCGTCGAAAGCCACCGCGCGAACCGCCGAGTAGTACAAGTAGTAGGTGTCGTCTACGAGATGCACGTCCGGAGCCCAGACGTCCATCTCGCCGTCCCAGAGTGAGATACTCGTGCCATCTGGCAGCACCGCGCCCAGGTACGTCCAGGGTCCGACGAGATCTGGAGCGGAATGGATCGCGATGCCGCCACCGGTGGAGAAGCGGAAGTACGTGCCGTCTGCTCGACGGATGATACTGGGGTCGTGCGTGTTTACGCAGGTTCCGGAGCACGCTTCCGGGTTGGTATACGCAGTGACTGTGGAGCTCAGGAAGGGGAGGCACAGCGCCACGAAGGACCAGAGTTTCGCCATGACAGCCCAGACGCCGAGGCAGTCGAAGGAAGTTCCGTTGTTCGAAGCGGAGCCCAAAGGAGAAGTGGGGAAGTGATGTGGCCTACGGCTGGCCGTCTAATCACAAGCATGTGGCAGATGGTGGGCTGGAAGGCGTTGCGTGTAAAGGAGTCCCAGGCTCATAGGATGTGAAACCTGTAAAGTTACATCTACTTGACATGTAAACTGTGTGTACAGTGTACATGATACCAGTTGAAGACTTTATTTTCGTTGGCTTGGTTCCTTCATTACTAAGTACAACTTAGTCGAAATTAACGTAACACGTCGACAAAAAGACACGGCTACGTAAATTTCGTGTCACGTGTGAACCTGTATGTAAACGACACGTAAACTGCATGTCAACACATTCGTGTTGCGCGAAAACCAGCTGCTGGTGTAGAAACAATGATTAAGCGGGCATCACGTCGCGATCAACGGCTGCATTGCTGGTCGTTTGGAGACGCGCTCAACCAATTTGCATGCGCTTTATCAAGCCGCATCCTAGGATCTGACCGCTACGTCCTTCCTGTCTTTCGTCAGTGAGTTCACGCATACGGAGGCCTGGGATCTGCTATTGATATACCGAGCCTGAAGCGTAGGTCGTCGACCTCCATGGTGCGACGCCTCCAGCCACCTGTCGCCTTCGCTAGAGACCAGTGAGGGGTTGACGACTCCTAGAGCCGAGACGATGGGCGAGTGCCTGCCATCCTGCAGGTGCTCATTATTCGAGGCCGTTCCACTTGTCTGATGCTCCAGCGGCGGTGACTTGACCATTTCTTACCGTGAGAAGCGGAGCTGGGATCGTGGTAGTGAAAGGGTCAACGTGCATGTACTTCGGTCTGTTGCCACCAACGCTAGATGACTACTTGAACACATAATGCACGCAATAGTTGACCGCAACATCTCTTATGGGTTTGCTATTTATCCTGCAGCCTATCGCTGCTGTTCCTGGCCCTCCCCTTTGCGATATCGACAAGTTGAAGCATGAACTGCTCTCGTTCACACTCAGCAGCAACTGCACGTTCTTCACGAACCCGCTCGACTACTCCTCGTCGCTGCTCCATCCCTGCCTCTTCCCCCCAGTCTCTTCCCTCTCGAATTCCAGGCAGTTAGTGAGCTAGATGTACTTGGCTGGCCCCCGCTATCCATTCTCACTATCGCGATAGCAATAGAGTCTGTAGCTGTAGCAAGCCTCTCGCCTCTCGCCTCCCCCCCCCCCCCCCCCCCCTTGTCTCTGGATGCAGCGCGCTTCTTAGTCGGCGCGCCGTCCTCACTCGTCTCGTTCTGCTCTTCGTCAACTGGCGGGCTATCTTGCAGCAGCTCGTCCTCTATCCCCCCCATTGCCAGGCACCAGACACCTCGATACCGCCACGCTTTGCTCGCCCCGCGCTGCTCCTTCCAGTCGCTCATGCGTGCGACAATGTCTTTCAACAAGACGTCGCGTTCCTCGTATTCCTCCGAAGTCCCAGAAGCACGCCGGGAGCTACGTTCAGCGCTACGGTGCACGAACCCGGGTGTGAATACCCGCTTCAAACAGATAAATGGAGTTGGACGCCTTCGACAATTCACCGCGCTACTAGGATTACATGTATGCGAGTTTGTGCGGCCGCGAAGCCATCGTCGACTTCGTGATGAGAGCGTATGGCCACGAACACCGCGAGGTTCCGCCGGATGAACTACTGGGATGTGTAACCAACGCATTGAACCCGCACGCTTCCATGGCCTCACGTTGCTGAGTCTGCATCACTTTCCACGTGGGCAAACCGTCGACCAAACGGTCGTTCGATACTTCGAAGCAAGTTCGATCGTAAGGATCACTGAACCACCCACCCGCGCCGCCACGCTCGCGTCTCCCTCGCCCATCTTCGTCATTTGCTGCTGCATCTCCTGTATTTTAAACATCGATCAGGATGTCCAGCGCGGAGTCTACGGCGCGCTTGAGCTGCTGGACGACGCTGCCAGTCGCCGCCAGCTTCACCAGCAGGCGCTTCTCGCCTTCGTAGCCTTCCATGTCCTTATTCAAGTCGCTGGCGAACTCGGCGATGCCGCGATCGTCCTCCGCAGCCTGCGCAGCGGTCCGTAGTCCATCTACCAAGTGGTCTCCGAGCCCGTCGAGCGTCGAAACGACTCCAACGTGCGTCGAGTGCCAGCGACTTGGAACTGCGGCGTGTTTAAGAAGCGGGGTCGGCCCAACCAGATATGGGTGGGAACAGCACCAGTCGAAGCATCGCCACGACTGCGGAAATGCATGTACCACAGTGCATGCACTGGTAATTTCTCTTGCTTCCAGAGAGTGGGATGTCTGCAGCTCAGGGGCCCACCACTGGTTGAACGCGGGCTCAAACCTTCTTCCGATAGCCATATCAAACAGCCAAACGGACGGTGGACATGGAGTGGTGGACACGGTGGGTGGATTCGGACGTCGAGCCTTCGAGTCGCTGGCACTCGACGCACGTAGGGGTCGTTCTGACGCTCGACGGGCTCGGAGACCACTTGGTAGATGGACTACGGACCGCTGCGCAGGCTGCGGAGGACGATCGCGGCATCGCCGAGTTCGCCAGCGACTTGAATAAGGACATGGAAGGCTACGAAGGCGAGAAGCGCCTGCTGGTGAAGCTGGCGGCGACTGGCAGCGTCGTCCAGCAGCTCAAGCGCGCCGTAGACTCCGCGCTGGACATCCTGGGGGTCCGGGAAGCTCAAATCCGAGCCACATGGCACCAGCATCTCCACCAAGAACGGGAGAACCGGACGACGCGCTATGAACGTTTACTGGACGATTCCACGAATTTAATCGTCGAAATGGGCGACGACCGCCAACAATTGGAGGTTTTGACGCGTTTAAACGACGGATTGGATCGCTACAGCTCCGAACTCTCTCCCCGCGAACTCGACGTCATCTCAGCCGTGTACACGACCGTAGCAAGACTCTCGGGCTTCGTAGTCGGCCAAATCCCCGACTGGTTCGCCACCTCCAAGCACGAGTGGTCCAACGCCGCCGTTTCCTCGATCCAGGGAGGGGAAGCCGCCTGTCTGCAGCAAGCGGCGATCTGGGCCGAGCTGCACCATCCGCATGTCCGCAAGTTCTATGGAGCCTGCTACGTGGGCGAGACGCCGTTTGTGATCCACGAGTGGGGCAGCAAACGCCTTCAACTCGAGACCTGGCGATGGAAAGACCTACTGGGCTGCGCTCTGGCGCTCCAATACGTGCACGAGCGTGGGTTTGTCCATCGGAATTTAACCGTTGACACGCTTTTATTCGTGCGGTTAAAAGACAAAGGCGTCCTTAGTGGCTTGGGGTTACTGCGGCCGCGTAAAATCGTCGAAACGTCGGTTGAAACGGGCAAACGACAACGCGGCAGACGCGGCCAGAGAGCTCAAGAGTGGTCGATCGCCGCGGATATCCTCGCGTTTGGCTTGGCCATGTTTAAATTGCTTTTAACGGAAGAACAAGTGGCGATATCCGATACCTCGGCTTCTCCATTGGAGAATTGGGACCAGCAGCGACTTCGACGGCAGAGCGTGCGACAAAGAATGCGTGTGAAGCACACCCGCTCCCTCCCCGACTTCCGTCCGGCTGCGGTGGACGAAGGTGAATGGCATCTACTGGCAGGAATGTGTGCGAAAGACCCGGAAGCCAGGATTCCAATGACCGACGCGGTGCATCAGATGAAGGCTCTGGTCCTAAGAGAAGAGAAAAGGCAACTTACGACCAAGAAATCCGCCGAAATCCAGACCATGGAGGCTCAAGAGCTGAGGCAGTATGTGATCCCCACTGCTGGCCTTAGCGTCGAAGAGGTCCTCCAAGATGCCGATGACCTGTGTGGACAGGTTCCAGAGGAGTTTCAAGCCGTGAATCGCGCCGTTTACGACCGATTGGTCGATATTTACCAGCAACTTAAGGATGGAGATGCCCTACTACTTGTCGTAGTCGAGAACTACAGTCTGCTACTCTGGCGCTTCTTCATCTTGTTGGAGCAACGCTCCTCCCATAGTTACGGGAAAATGGCGACGATTTGCGCTTCCCGGTCGGTTTCCAACCGGAATTACGGGCTTCATCACGACATTGATCGGCTATTATTGAGCTCTCCGCTGCTCCAGAATGAAAGGGAGGTGCACCAATGGCAGTCCAAGTGGAAATTGCTACAAACCCAGCAACAACATGAGAGGGAAGCGTGTTTATCCAACGCCTCGCAGCTGCTAAGCGACTTGAACGACGACGAAAGAGCGGAAGCGTTGGCCTTGTTGCAATTTGAAGCGCGAAATTATCGAAACGCGTACCCCGATTGCGATTTTGACCAAGAAATGGAGCAAATCGGAGCTTCCACGATCCCGAACTGGTTCATTCCAGCGCATCTCGTGGAATTGGGGGAGCATATCGCCGACGGATCGTTCGGCGCCGTGTACAGAGGCACGTGGATCGGCACAAACGTGGTGGTGAAGCAGCTTCACGACCAGATGGACCGCAAAAGCCGAGAGGATTTCTGGCGAGAAGCCGATCTCTGGTTCTCCTTGAACCACGACAACCTCGTCAAGTTGTTCGGCGCGTGTCACGAAGGCCGCCCGTTCTTCGTGTGCGAGCCGGCCAATCGAGGGACGCTCGTGTCGTTCTTAGCGTCCAAACGTGATCAAAACGGTGGCAAGGTTCGGAAAGGCTGGCGACGACTATACGAGGCGGCGTTGGGGCTCGAACATCTCCACGAACGCGGAATTGTCCACGGAGACCTGAAAGGGAACAACATCCTGGTCTGTGACGACGGCTTGAACACCGTGAAGCTAGCGGATTTCGGCTTGAGTGTGTTCGTGAATCGAGGAGAAGCGGCTGCTGCGACCGGAGCGCTGGGTGCGTTTCGCTGGAAGGCGCCCGAGTGTTTGTTGGGCTCCGGCCCCACGTTCGAATCCGACGTATACTCGTTCGGGATGTGTGTACTCGAGGCGGTGACGGGGGAGTTTCCCTGGGGGACGGCGATGCCCGACGAAGCGGTCAAGTTCCACGTGGTGGAAGAGCGGCAGCTCCCGCCAAGGCCAAGCAACTTTGACGATTTGGAGTGGGGTCTCGTGCAGCGCATGTGCTGCTTCGCGCCCAGCGAACGAATCCGCATGGGGGCCGTGGTGAACATCCTTCACAGCTTCTGGGTCAGCTATCGATAAGAAGGCCACGAGGACCTCAAAGGGAACAGCAGTCTCGTTTGCAGCAGCGACTTTTATTCTTCATACTCGTCGTCATCTCCAGCTAGCAGACCAAACCACGCGCCGTCTCCTTCAGCGCCGCCCCCCTCGTCTTCAGAGCTCTCGATTGTCTGCTTCTTGGCCTCGAGTACTTCTTCCAGCGTCAGCTTCTTCTGGAGAAGAGCTCGAATATGCGGGTTCAGTGCGTTGGTAACACACCTCAGTAGTTCATCCGACGGAACCTCGCGGTGTTCGTGGCCATACGCTCTCATCACGAAGTCGACGATGGCTTCACGGCCGCACAAACTCGCATAATACAGCGGCGAATTGTCGAAGTCGTCCAACGCGAAGTAGGCGTCGCTGAAATGAATACAAATCGCCTCGAGAACGTGGAGATTTCCCATCTTCGCCGCCTGCCAGATCGTCACGGACTCGAGCGAGAACTTGGAGCCATTGGGACACACGAGCGGTCGTTTGACTTGCCGCAACACTCGCCGAGGCGCAGTGTACGCCACGAGCTCCTGAATCGAGTATACTTCTCCACTGGGACTGGCATCCTTAGTTGAGGTGGGTGCCTCAATTAACCGACAACCGAGATGGCGGAGCACGACGGGGAGCTCCGCAAGAGTGCATTGCACTCCAAAGTCATGCAGCAACACGTCGTGGATCTCATCGAGAGCCAGGAAAGGCGTCGAGTGGGGTGCATCGGAGGTTCCAGAGGACTGTGGCTGGCTCTGGAGCTGACGTTGCTGGAACGCGCGAAGCAGCGAGTGGCTGAGGAGTGCGTCTGGCTTCCGGTTGTATTGCTGGAGCAGCAGCCGCCGACGAGAGCTCTCGGCCACGCCTTGCACTGCCGCCGCGTTGCCCATGCTGAAGCCATGGAAAGGAGCGCGACTAGACCACGGGTCTGACGTTGAAGCTGTTTCAAAACGACTCGTTTTAGTGCGCTCAGGGTTATTTTAGGATGTGGTTGAGTTTTTTAGTTTGTCGGTGACTTGATGTTAACTATATATTAGAGGCTAACACGGTGGTTTTACCTTGACTGATAAGGTGGGCCAGACTGCGGTCCCCAGTGAATTACGGGGGTGGAGGGTCAAATAACCAGCAAAAATTGCTGTTTTCCGGAAGGAAAACAGACGAAATGTGTTCCGTTTCTTGGGGTGTCAGCAGATTGTACCATCACAGGAACCGTTCATCAGTACAACGTGAGCTCCCCTCGACAACGACGGCTGGTCTTGATTTCAGTATGGAGCCTCCCTTACTATACTGTCTGCTCTCAAATTGTACGTGTGGGACTTCTTCAACAAAGAATTTAGTTTATAATAAAGCGGACGATTTACTTAAGAAATGCACTTGCTTCACGTATGCAAGACTAAAAACCATCCAAAGATTACGCAAAACACTTATAAAATACGCAAACCTGAGCTCAGCGCTACCTCAAGACCTTCGAGTCCGAGCCCCGAGCTTGGCAGCCACGTCCATCACTGGTTCAGAGTGTCCGTGAACTCTTCATCGCTGTACTCTTCCAGCTCCGCCTCCTCCATAACAAGCCGGAGGTCTTCATCATCCATGTCGCTCTCATCCTCGTCACCTTCGTGCTCCTCCAACTCGGAGTCTTCGTCTTCTTGGTCGTCGTCCGCCACTATGATCGGTCTACGTTTAATCGCCCATCGCGCACCCTCCATGCCTCGATTCCCTCCCTCCCGCGATTTCTTGGCCTCTCCTGCGTCGTTGATTATCCGCTTACCCGTCGCCTTCTGCTTCATCTGCTGCTTGGCCTCCGTGGCATCATGTCGGCTCAGCTCCAGCATCACGGATTGGACCGCCAAAGCGCGTTCCCGGTCGCGCTGGAGCTGCGCCTCATAGTCGTGCACGATGGCAGGCACGTCAGCACGCAGCGTGTGGGCGGCCTCCCACGTGTCCCCGCTCTCGTCGTAGCCCTCCCACCGCACCAGATACTGCTTCTTGTTGTAGTACAAGCGGTTGCTGACGATCTTTTCCACAATGTACCGAATTGGCGTCGCTGCCTCCGCAGTGGTGCCCGTCTCTGGCGTCACCGCACGCTCAGCCACTCCAATGGATGCCCCCGCCGCTCGCAGCCGCTCTTGTTCACGCCTCGCGATCCTCTGCTGCCGTTTCTTGAGCTTCCGCTTCGCTACAGCCTCTTGCGAAGCTCTCAAAGTCGCCGGCTGTTCTGCGACTTGAGCAGCCAAGGCCTTCACCCGAGCACGCGCCCGCAAATCGCTGTTAAACTCGTCAATGAGCTTCTGAGCCTGTTCGGGGGCCTTCCGTCGTGAGATCCACAAGGGAACCACGACGCCCTTCCATCGGATCTGGTACTCATTGGCGCTCGCATAGAAGCGCGCGTCCAATACTTGCTCCGCTTCCAGATTCTCCGCATCCCGCTTGGTAATGCGGTCCTTCTTGACGTCAGAACCACCCGAAAAATACGACGGAGACACCGTCGGCGGCGGCGTCGGGCCAGGCGAAGCACCGATCACAATCGGCGGAGGCGCCACGCGCTGCCGCTTCTTGGCCCTCCCCTTGCCTTGGGCTCGGGTGGTCGCTGGACTGGCGGCCGCCGTGGGCGTCACGATCACTCGCTCCCCATTTCTCATAGCGGTTTGCTGGTGATCAGAGCCATTCCGAGCGGCCGGACGAGATCCCGCCGCAGCTTCAACTGGCCCAGCAACACTCCGCTGTCTTTGCTGCTGCGTAGACAGTCGATCGGAGCTGGCAGCAGCATAGGTCGGCGCCTGTTGACTGGTTAAGCGGACGCCATTGGCGATCAGCAGATCGTGCCACATCTCGCCGGTCATGTCTTCGTCCGAGGAGGACGCCTCGTCGTCTGACGCCCCCTCACTGTCCTGATCGCTTCCGGCCCTTGCAACCAAGCTCGTAATCGCTCTATTGATTCGCTTGCTCTTCTTCTTCTTGCGCTTATGCTGCGGAGACGAGCGACGTGCGTCCCACCCGCTCATGTCGTTCACGAACGCCGACGGAAGCGCCACGTACTCGTCGCAATGCGCCAAGTAGCGGTCTAGCGAGTCCTCCTGCTGTTGCACGGGACTTGACTTGGCAGACGGAGGCGATGCAGTCTTCGCCCGGTTAAAAGACGGCGCTTGGCCCCGATGGAAGAAGTCGTTGATCAAGGCGATGAGCTCCGACATGGCCTTGTCGTTGCGGCTCATGAGGTCGGCGTGCTGCTGTGCCGCCCAGATCTTATCCGAGGGGTCATCAGCGTCTGATAGCAGCATCTGGAGGCGGCTGGTCATCTTCGCAGCGCCCCGCTGCTTCTCCATGAGCTGGATCCAAGTGACAAAGCTAGCAGTAAGGAAAACAGAAGAATGGAGATTGTGAGCACCCCCGACGTCGGAGAGACACGGGAGAGGGCGATAATGAAAGACCACGTACAACTCCATCTCGTGATCGGACTCCGCAGTGGATTCAGCGACGCCAGCGCGCGCGACGGGCGTCTTCCCGACCGCCATCTTCTCCCTGGTGCGCTGCTTTGAGTTTCTTCCCGTTGAGGATACTGCAGACGGCAAAGGCAAGTCATTCAACAACGATTATTAATCCCAAATATAGCCACCGATGTCGTCCAAAGAATGTAATAATCATACAATCAGCCTCAATAAGTATACTTATTGCATATATAGGTTCGTAACTTAATGTACCCCGAATCTAGACGCGTAACCCACTCATCTTCGCCATGAAGCCCAACGTGGTGGCTTTGGATGCTGGCGGCGCGACGCTCAAGGCGTCGGTGGTGGCTCATGGAGCGCCTCAACACGCGTCATTGCTGGCGAACCATGTAGCAGCCACGGCCGCCAATCCCTCCGCGGTTTTCATAGGCCAGACGCTACGTGACCACGAGCGGAAGCGCGCCAACTTGCACTACGTTCGGCCGGTGGAGAGGTCCGTTCGCCGTCGTTCACGCGGCTCCAGTGCCTGCTAGCCCTCTCTTCTATGAGGAGAGGCCTCCTAACTGGCTTCTGTGTGTGGTTTGGTGGCTGGAGCAGAGGCTACTGCGTGAATTGGAACGTGGAGACGGATATCTGGTCGCATCTCTTCTCGAAGGAGGCAGGTTCTCGTAGACTTTCTAGCAGTTTGTCAGACAACATGGGATCTGACGCTGTGCGTTGATTGCAGATGCTGAGTGTGGATCCTGCCGAGCATTCGCTGGTGCTGACGGCGCCGTTATTAGCGCCTTCAATCGTGAACGAGTCGATGGACCAGGTGGTGTTCGAGGAGTTCGGCTTCCAGGCGTATTCCCGGGTGAATGCGGCGGAGATGTGTGTGCTTTCGTACTCCGAATTCAGCGAACGTGAGTACCAAGCCAGCGTGGCGACCAGCAAGCCCGTGAAGAGGAGTCCCACACGGAAGCGGCGCAAGAAAGCGGCCTCGCCGGGTCCAGGGACCTCTCCGAGGTCGCGGGACGACGATCCGCTTCGGTTCTCGACGTCGTCGTGTCATCTGGTGGTGGATTCCGGCTTCTCGTTCACGCACGTAGTGCCTGTGATTGATGGCAAAGCGCATCTCCCCGGCGTCAAGCGGATCAATGTGGGGGGGAAGCTGCTGACCAACTACCTCAAGGAGATCGTGTCGTTCCGCCAATGGAACGTCATGGACGACACGCCCGTCATCAACGAGCTGAAGGAGGCGCTGTGTTACTGCTCCATGGACTTCGACCGCGACATGAAGCGCTATCACACAGATCGCCAGCAGCGCAAGCATTGGATTCTGCCGGACTTCGTGCGCTCCTTCGAGGGCCGACTTCGGGAGGAACCTAGCGGCGCAGCGCAACCTCTCGCAGACCATGGAAATGACGAGCAAGCGCTGGAAATGGGCGTTGAGATGGTCACGGTGCCCGAGGTGCTGTTCAATCCGTCGGACATCGGCATCCACCAAGCTGGGATCGTGGAAACGATCGTGCAGGCGGTTGAAGCGTGTCCGGAAGAGCTGCACGGGGCCTTCTACGCCAACATTTTGCTGGCTGGCGGGAATATCAAGTTCCGAAACTTCCAGACGCGACTTGAGCGCGACCTACGGACGCTGGTGCCAGATGAGTTCGAGATCGGTGTGCATACACCGTCAGAGTAAGTTTACCGCGATTGTCGGTGCTTGGAGGAGCGTCTTTGCGGTGACTGGGTACTGATGCTATGGTGTGATGACGCCAATGTTCTGGCGATGAACAGTCCGATATTGGCTGCTTGGCAGGGCTGCTGTTCCCTGGCAGCGACGGACGCGCTTTCACAGCGGGTGGTCACCAAACAAGAGTTCGATGAGCACGGCAGCAATATCTGTCGCAAACGCTTCTGATAGGCGTGCAGACATGGGATAGCGTACCGACACGGCCGAGGGAAATCCGATCCCGAGTAGCAAAGACGTCCTCTGACGGGCGGCATGTAGCTCAAGCAGCGAAGTAGCGGGACGCTGAGAGCCTGGAAGCTGAGGAAGTGTTGGGCGTGCGCTTGTATGCGAGTGCAAACGAGTACCCGATCCGCTGCATGCGACTCATGAAGCCGTTCTGATCACCCGAGCGAAGGCAGTGCAGCAGACGCAGATGGCAAAGAAGACTGTCCATGAATTGGTCAGTCGGCCGGAGCTGACGACGAGTGTGAAGACTCGCAACGGGACTGCAAACAAGTATTGCGCCTCATCAATCCACTTTCCCGTAATCGTAGTCCACTTCTTGATACCCACGCTGGATATCGTCCAGGATTATGATGGCTGCGCCGATGCTGAGCCTGTCCTTGGGCTCGAAGCAGCACATTCGTCCCTCCAGATCCCACTCGCGATCCGTGAAACACTTGGGCCGCATCGGCAGCTTCTCTTGCAGCACCTGAGACTTCACAGCTTCGTCTGGAATCGAACTCCCCCACGGCAATTCCCCTGTCACCGCTTCGATCACACACGCCGAATGCGAACACGTCCGAAGCGAGCGTCGGCCCTTCTCGCAAACATTCGGGCGCTTTCCAACGGAACGCTCCGAGAGCTCCCTCACTGTTGGAAGGCTCACGGTTGGCATAGACGCTCAAGCCAAAGTCTGCGAGTTTCACGACGTCGCGAAGCTCGTTGTTTCTGCAGACGAGAATGTTGTTCCCCTTGAGGTCGCCGTGGACAATGCCGAGGTTGTGAAGATGCTGCAGGCCCTTCGCGGCTCCGAGAAGGGAGACCCAGATCGTTTCGAGATTCTTCCCCTTCAAGTACGAGACGATGGTGCCTTCGTTCGCTGGCTCGCACACGAAGAAGGGTCGACCTTCGTGGCAGGCCCCAAGCAGTTTGATGAGATTCGCGTGATTGAGCCCGAACCAGATGTCGGCTTCTCGCCGAAAGGCCTCTCGGGTCTCTCGGTCCACGTGGGTTCGTGAAAAGTAGCTTCATCACCACATTGGTGCCGAGCCATTTGCCGTGCGACACGGTGCCGAACGAGCCTTCGGCGATGTGCGTGCCCAGTTCAACTTGATGCACTGGAATGAGCCACTTTGGAAGCGCAGCGACACGTTCAGGACCGAGTTGCCCCGCCTCCGCCAAAGCTCGATCGATGACTTGGAGACTGGCCGAGGACTGTGTGTGAGGATGGTTGCGAGCTTCAAACTGAAGCGCAACCACTGCCTCTGCTCGGTCTGCTTCGGTTCCAAGCTCATTCAGAAGAGGGGAGGGGTCCACCAGACAAGACTTCATTGCTCGGTGGTTCAGCAGCGGACCACCCCACACGGGCTGTGAGCGTGGCTGCGTGGGGTTGGGATGGACGCACGCCGAGCGCAGGATAGCCACAGTGAGCGGATGTTGCTTGAGGATTGGAGACGAATGGTCTTAAGCAACAGAGCATGACCGGTATTCAAGCCAGGATCGTAGCCGAGGTTGGTGCGGTGGTATCACCGGACGGGACTGAGCTTGGCGAATACGGTCGAGTAGGTGTTGCCGCGACCGCGGTGGTTCATTCCCACTACCACAAGTACACTTCAAAAGCTCCAAGTTGGCCAGTGGTCCCCTGCCTTTCCTTCCAGAGTTGCTGATCTGTTCGCGTGTTGTGGTAGTGGACGGGTGCAGCGGCGATCTTGATGTTGGTGGCGGACAGCGGCAAGCCTGAGGATTTACTGGAAGGCGAACGCAGGTACAGACTGCCGAATGGTGGTTCGAAGCTGGCACACCGCCTTTCAGACTGAAGGAGCTGACGAAGTTGGACACGTCCGAATTTCAACTGCTGCTTCAGTTCTTCTATGACGTGCGGAATGTCAGTGAGATTGTCATAGACACGGACGAGAACGCTGCCGGAGAGCGACGTAACGAAGTCCAGAATGTCTTGAAACACGCGGGACTCTGTGACAACTCGCCTGCAATTTGCCGCAAGTGTCGTCACTCCTCCAGCAAGTGCGTCTGCCACGTTCGTGCCAAGGCGCTCAGAGAAGAAGCAGCTTGTGCCAGTCAGGTGGACACTCTGCTACAAGAAGTACCTGTAGTACCAACAAAATCGTGCACTTCGCTTTCGCATCACACAAATCAACACTTCAGTCAGAGTGGTAGCTTCCCACAGTACAAGACAAGAAGCTTTGGGGTGGCAACCTCCGACTCCTTGAACGGATAGACCGAGTTCTCGTGACGGCGTTGCAGTAGAGCTCGAAGACCCAGAAGACATTGTCCAATTCATTGCCACCTCGTAATGGCAACGACCAGGTTGAAATGGAGCTCTCGAAGGACCAGGAGCTGCGCAGACATCGTCAGACGGGTTTTCGGTCATTAATTTCATCAAACCAAGCACTTGGTCCGCCCGCCCCTTCATTGCAGCGTCGACGCTCGGTGGTGCAAGAATTTGTGAGTGGGAGCCGTATGGCCATTGCAGGAGCTCGTACAAAGCGAAGAGGATGATTGAAGCGTTAGTGCGTTATTATCCACTGTTTCATCTAGCAGAATTGGGCGATGTCAACATGCAAATGATTCTTGGCAGAAATTCATCGATCATCTCGCGACAACAATCTAGACGGGAAGAGCAGACGAGAGTCGCCGCATTTGTGATTTACCCTCATCCAATATGGAAGTGATTGACAAAAAGAGCACGGGGCAGATAGAGACGCTTGGAGGCGAAGTTCAGCGTCAGGTCTTGGTGGGGATTGGCATTTTGGAGGTTACGATGACAAGCATCAGAACAGATTCGTTCTCTCCTGCTGCACCACCGAGCGTCGTTGGGTGCTCCACTCCATTTTTCACGAACGCAATCAATAGGGCAACCATCCTTCCCGAGCGGTCGCAATTCGAGTCGCGCCGTTGCCGCCCGCAAGATGACCCAGCGCTTCTGCTGCCATCACTTTCTGCGAATCCATTCCATCCCGCACCAGCGCGACCAGCGCTGCCTCCATCCTTCCCAGTCCGCAAGAAGATGCAGCGCTTCCGCCGCCTTCTCTTTCTGCGAATCCGATCCGTCCCGCACCAACGCCACTAGCGGAGCGATGCCTCCTTCTTGGGCGATCGCACTTTGAGTTGCGTCGTTGTCATTCGCAAGACCACCCAGCGCCCCTGCCGCATTCTCTTTCTGCGAATCCGATCCATCCCGCACCAACGCCACCAACGGAGCACAAATTGCATGCAGGCTTTCATCGTTCAGAGACATCAGTGACTTCAGAGCACCCACGGCATACGTACGCTGGTTCAGTTTTCCATCAACCGACAGAGCGATCAGCGGAGCGACGCCACCCTCCTGGGTGATCGCAATTCGAGTCGCGTCGTTGCCAATCGCAACACGACTCAGCACCTCCGCCGCGTTCTCTTTCTGCCATTCCGTTCCATCCTGCACCAGCGCCACCAATGGAGCACAAATTGCATGCCGGCTATCGTCGTTTAGACACACCAGTGACTCCAGAGCATCCCGGGCATACATTCGCTGGTCCGAAGTTCCATTCACCGCCAACGCGACCAGCGGAGCGATGCCACCCTCCTGGATGATCGCAATTCGAGTCGCGTCGTTGCCGTTCGCAAGACGACTCAGCGCTTCCGCCGCGTTCTCTTTCTGAGAATCCGTTCCATCCCGCACCAGCGCGACCAGCGGAGCGATGCCTCCCTCCTGAATGATCGCAATTCGAGTCGCGTCATTGCCGTTCGCAAGAAGACCTAGCGCTTCCGCCGCGATCTCTTTCTGAGAATTCGTTCCATCCCGCACCAACAGGACCAACGGAACGATGTCTTCCATCTGAACGATCGCAATTCGAGTCGTGTCGCTGTCATCCGCAAGACGATGGAGCGCTTTCGCCGACTCAAGTTTCTCCTCTGCAATTCCGACTCGAACAAATGCGATCAAAATAGAAACGGGGTCACGGGGAATCTTCACGCGATCGTTCTTTCTTTTTTTTTTTCTGGAAGTTGTGGTGTATTAGGATACTTACAAAGCGAACCTTGTTGATCAACATATACC
>MBAC02003920.1:0-30075 GCA_001712635.2 Nothophytophthora sp. Chile5 | reverse complement strand
TTGTACACCACGTGCACCTTCTCCGTGTCCGACTTGGCCGTGGCCATCACGCCCTCCGCGATGGCGCTGGCCACCGTGAAGTTGGGCGGCGACGCGAACGTCTCCGTCACGTTGCCGCGGATGAGCTTGCCCAGGTCGCGGCGAAGCTGCGCGCGGCCCTTGTCGCCAATCACGAAGATCTGCGAGTGGTCCTCGATGCCCAGCACCTGCTTGCGCGCCGTCTTGGCAATGCCCGAGTTGATGCCGCCGCACAGCCCGCGGTCCGACGAGACCACCACGAAGAGGTTGTCACCCTCCAGCTCCTCCACCGGAGCCAGACCGTCCTCCTCGATGGTGCGGTCCTTCGCGCCGACCACGTTGTCCAGCCACGCGGTGAAGGGGCGGCCGGCGTTCATGCGGTTCTCAGCGCCACGCATCTTGGCCGCCGACACCATCTTCATGGACTTGGTGATCTTGGCGATGTTGGACGTCGCCTGGATACGCTGCTGGACTGCACAACACACGACAGATGGTAAACACGCCATTCCACGCCCCGGTATTCATCGCAATATGCAAGCCAAACGTACTCTGCTTCTCCGTGGCCATGCCACGAGCCTGCTGGCCAGCGACCCTGCACAATCGAAGCAGTAACAGCCACACAAACACGTTAGTCGTGGGCTCCAAGTCCGACAGCCTGCGCTTCCGCTGCGCTCTGGCCACGAGGTCATCGATCTCTCCATCGTTCCAAGCCGCTGGTGGAAATGGCCCTGTAACTCGGGCTTGCGGAACGCGTAGAGAGCGAGACCGGTACGTGGCGAGAGCGCGGCGGCGGCGCAAGCCAACAGCACGCATTATCGCCCGATGCGGGACACGCACTTGAGCACAGCGGCCGAGTTCTTGATGAAGATCATCATGACCATCGTGTCGTTTTTCCTCTTCTGGTTCACGCGGGGGCGGCTGGAAGGCGAATCTGGGTGTCTTGTGGCCCTCGCGAGCTCTGAGCCGCTCGCCTGCCTCCCCCCCTCGTTCAGCCATTTCTCTATATTTATCAAAACCGGGTTTAATTGTGCGGGGATACGCGGGTTTGTAGACAATTTGCGCCTATTCCGCTGATCTAGCAGATCACAACGGACGGGTTTGTAGACAAATTGAGGGGTGGGTTTGGGTTTGATCGGCAACCCGTCAATCTGCCACCGGATTGGTGGAAGGCAACAAGAGGAAGAGTGACATCGGCTGAATAATGACATCAACCCTCGAAAGAGTGCCTTCAACCAAACCTGTTGTAAAGCGATGCAACTCATACCAACAATGTCATTCCATTTGAAAGGACATCTACTTTTGCAGACCCCTGCTCAAAGAAGCAACAAATTTGCTATCAAGTATGCAAGCTTTTATCGAATTAAAGAGATTCCAGTTTCAAGAGGTTGAAGTTCGATCGCGCAATTGCGGAATGCGCGCATATGTCCGCTTCCATTTACTGCGCCGCTACATTGGCACTGCTGTCTGACGCTTGCCCGGCAGTCGCCGCCTGCATCTGCCTTTGCGACGGCGTGACGGCGAGCATCGACTCGCGCCAGTCCATGGAGCGCCGCGGTTTCTCTCCTGTCTGGGCACTGGCGCTCCCCGTCGTGTTCATGAGCGTGCTAAGCAGCGTGCGGCGCGGCGGCGACACGTTCTTAAAACAGAACGCTGGTCGCCGTCTCTTCGGTTGGTCACACACCTCCTCCTCCTCTTGTTCGTCGGCCTCTGCGCCACTCGCGTTGTCCTGGTCCTCGTCGATTGACTGCGCGAGCGTGGAGATGCTGCACCGTATGGCTCCACGCCGCGTGCTGGGCTTCAGACGCGCGTAGAATGCGATGGCCTGCTGAATAGAGCGCGGACGCCACGTGTTGGCGCATTCAGCCGTGCGATTGCACAGCGTCTGTGTCTCGTGGAAGTGCTCCTGGCCTTTCTCGAGGTCCCCACGGCGCACAGAGCCCTCCCCTAGCTCGTACTGCGCCAAGGCCTCCATGTGAGAGTCACACAATGCACGACTTCTCGTGAGCAACTGCGTAAGCTCGGCATGTGCGGCTTCAGGCTCCTCCATGTCTCGCAGCGCTCGCGCGACTTGAAAGCGTGCGTGCAGCTCGTACACGTGGTCTCCGCTGTGAAGAGCAGCCTGAAGATTCGCACGGTATAACTGGAGAGCTTCTTCGTGGTCCGAGGAGCGCTGTAGCAGTGCTGACGCGTATGCATCAGCGCACTGCATCTCCAGTCGAGACTTGACGACAGCATCAGAGTCAGTGGAGCGCAGCGAAGCGGACAAATCGTAGCTCATCTTGGTGTACACCACGTTATGCGCCATGGCAATACATTGACGCCAACTGCCTGAGGCTTGCAGCAGACGCATTAGCATCAACAAGGTGTCGCTGGCCAGCACAATCAGCATCGACGAGGAATCCGAGCGGTCAAAAGCCGACGTGTCAATGCTCGTTGAAGCTGAAGCAAGACGCACGGCTGGAGCTAAGGTTTCCACGATCCACTTTCGGGCCGTACGGTTCTTCACCAGTGTCTGAGAAGAGGTCGAGACGGCTTCTGTAAGCTTCTCAAGTGTACGAGCTGCTGCATCGTCGGTCATGTCAAGACCGAGCACTGTGCACGCGCCGTTGCTTCGAAGTAGTAGAGCCAGTAATGCGAACGTACTCTGCAGTGCCTGGTCCAGACGGTGAATGTCGGAGAGAGGAGCACAGCGGTGGTGCACGTTGTGGTGCATTAGAGACTCCAGTTTCTCCAGCCAGCGCGAGTTCGCCGCCTCCTCGAGAACCTGGAAGTATGTCGCAGCCTGTGGCAAGAATGCTCCTTCTACCGCCGAAGGGGAGGGGAGAGCCGTCAGACACGTTGGGCTGCCTTTCGGCTCAGGCTGGTCGTTGTTGTCCTCGTCATCATCTTGTTGCTGTAGTGATCGAGAGCCAATCTGCCCCTCACTGGCAATCGTCATTGCCGCTATCAGCTCGGAAGTCATCGACAGTTTGGGCAAGAACGAAGACCCCGCAGCAACTGCAGCACCAGCTTGGGCTTCAACAGCTAGCTGCTCATCCAAATGTGAAATCGTCGTACTTCCAGGCAGCGCTGCGGCTGCCAATGCAGTGAAGGCGCGGGCATGAGAAAGTTCTCCGAGGCTACGTGAGCATTGTGCCGCAAGCAAATGCGCCTCCGCGATGGTTGCGCTAGCCGAAGTGAGTACCACAGCAGCCTGGGAATCTTGGAGCGCCTGTCGAACTGCCTCCAGCAACGCTGGTGCTTGATTGGCTTCATCGCGGGTAGGACCAGAAGACGAAAGCCCCGCTGCAAGTGCGTCTAGTGGCACCGTCGTAGTGGCGTCGTAGTCAGCGAACGCCAAGAGCGCGGCAGCGCGACGGCAGTATAGCGCTGCGAGGTCTTCTGCCGGCGTTGACTCTGAGGCGTCATCATCGTGGTTGTTGCATGCTGTGTCCAGCGTCGCGGCTTGAAGCTGCTGCGTGAGTTCTTGGAGTCGATGCAGGTCCGCGAGCAGCATCGGTTGTTTGGCCGGCACCGTAACTTCCTGCTTGATCTCTTCAGTCGAGCTAGGTGCGTCATCGTCCTGCGGTTGGAGGTGCTTGTTGTGCTTGAAGAGGAGCTCGTATGTGGAGGGCGATGCTGCTGGAGCGTCCGTGCACAGCAAATTGGAGGACATGGCTCTGGTGATCGTGATATTATGCGGGTAAAGACTGGTTTGCGGTGGCGCTGATTGCGATGTGGTGAGTGTGGAGATGGCAAGCCGAGTGAGTTAGGACGAAACGGACGAAGGAAAAGGCAGTGGGCCGTGCTCGTATGCTCTGCAGGTACGAAAATTGTTGTGGTGGCGTCAAATCGACAACAATGGCATGGCGCCCAAGATAGCCTTCAGGTTTGGCGTGCCAACCTTTGCAACTACTGCATCCAAGCTATTTTCGGGCACGTTCAACCACATTCATGCGACCAAGGCCCCGTCTGGGACCTTTGGATGGGAATTTGACGAAGACCGTTGAGCTGCTGGCTAAAGAAAGCTGAGCTGAAGCCCGCACTTCTGAGCGTTGTGCTGTGCCAACGTTATCAAGCGGCAGCATGCTCCTGCGGATGCTTGTGTCCCTTCCAAACGGTGCACCTTTCACACACCATGATGCTGGACATTGACTGGTAGAACGAACTTTGGCCGTAGAAAAATCTGCTGTGAACAGGACGGCTCCACGCGGCCAGTACACCAGATAATGCAGCACGTAGCTGATGTCTGGTCGCCGAGAATCGATCAGCAGGGTTCCAGGTAGTGGTGCAATACCAAGCAACACATCAAGACCCATCGCAACGCTTGCTCCCCGAAACAGCTATTGGACGTATCTCATAGAATAGCTGTTGTGTGAGACGCACCAACTTGCTTCTCCACGGTCTGAAGGCGGCAAACTTCAGTGTTGAATCATCACCGTCTAGACTTTGGTGGCCAAACCCTTCCTTCACGCATGCATCGTTGCATGCACCAATCGGAATGCGCATGTAAGCGAGAAACCGATTGCGATTGCCAACCAGCAGCTTCCTAAGCTTAGCGCAATCTGTGAATCCTCTCAAGTGTCAAGTGGCTGCGATTGCGTTTTATTTCGTGTGTCGTCGTGTTCTTCTCCTCCGATATGCTTGAGAGCGCTGTCTGATGGTGGTTGCAGTTAACCTTATCGAGGTAGCAAGCGAGAA
The DNA here is from genome assembly GCA_001712635.2 of Nothophytophthora sp. Chile5. NCBI lineage: Eukaryota > Oomycota > Peronosporomycetes > Peronosporales > Peronosporaceae > Nothophytophthora > Nothophytophthora sp. Chile5. The sequence continues at coordinate 25,377 of MBAC02003920.1, read as the reverse complement.
GGCGATGGCTATACAGGGCAAGATCACTGAACATATTCGACGCCAGCCCACCCAGAACCCACCCAGTCGATCTCCAGGAGCGTTATCTGCAAATACAGCGTACAACGCGAGCGCAAACATGACCTTGGCTCTCCGAGCGATAACGACAAAGGTGGCCATCACGAACGAGAGCCACTTCTGCGCCGCTACGAGCCCATTTCGGAGGAGCCATCAAGTTGAAGTGCGCCTTTCTCGAATCCGCCAATCAAAAGCGCAGAACCACATATTCTGACCAATCAATGACCGTTACTTCATTCTGAATGGAATCCGTTCAGAACGAGCTGTTTGGCTCATCGCGCCTTCGTGGAGTGAGGCGGACGCCTGCGCAAGAACGGAGCGGGCGGCACTGCGGCGCCAGGAATGCATTTCCGCCTTGCGGCACCTGGCAATGAAGAAGCAGGATATCCAGCGAGCGCGACTTGGTGCCATTATAGCTGATGGCTTGCTAAGCAGCTCTGTGGCTCAGCCGTCGCAAAGGTGGCCAGTAGGTGCGAAAACATGTAGCTCGACACGAACTGAGACCAATTGAATGCGAATGCAAACGGGAGAAGGACACGCATTCGGCGTTCAATCGCGATAATAGGATGCAAAAGAATCTCCGATTGGCTAAACGTCAGCTTGGGTATGCTCAATGCGGATGCGAATCCGTGGCGGACCCCCTCGGAGAGCCAGCCATCGGGAGGAGATGCGATCTTGGAAGCGAGCATCTCGCCTCCCTTGTTTCTGGTTTGTGTTGTTGCTGCGCTGTCGCGCTCTTCTGTAGCGCCGCTGATATGGAGAGCGATCTCAGTTCGCTGAACGGGGTTGCGTCTTATGCGACTTACTTAATCGTTTGCACCCAGAAGCGGGGCGCCAAGAGCACTGCTGGCTACCCAACCACTGCATTTTCATCTGGCATGGAGTGTTAAGCGCTAGAAACGCGGGAACGAACGGACATTGAGGCGCGCAAGTCCGAAATGACGTGAAATACCGAAGGTTAGTAATTCTGTCTCCGATGCGCCTTGAGGGCCTGAGAGCGTGGCGTTTGGCTGTCGAGCGAAAGCCGGATGCAGGTTGGAGCCAAGACAAAAGAGAGAACAGCGCAAAGAGAGACGTTCTGTGTTTTTTTCTTCGTCTTTCGTGGATCCGCCTGACTCAAGACGAAGGCGATGGGCTTCCTTCAGCCAACACGTAGCGCTGACAAACGTGAAAGGGCGACTTGTAATAACAAGGCTGTAGCCTGGCGTGCTTGTGCTGCTGCATGTAATAGCGGGCTGGACTCTTCGGACTCCATGCGAAGCAGTAATGGAAGCTGAAAATGCCACACAACGGGACGAAGCTCCGCGAACGAGCTCCACTGCCAATGGCACTGGAGCGGGGAAGATAGCGCCAGTGCCCGGACGCCCTTGCGCCTCGGCTTGCTCGCTTCCTCCGGTCGCGCGTGTTGCTTACTGAGGAGCATGGCGACTTGGCAGTGAAACACGCTTTACAAAGAACTGGTCGTCGCATCGCGGCCCTCGGCGTGTGGCTCCGAACGCCTACAACTGATTTGCGTTAGGATTTGGGAGCGGAAAACTGGGCAGGCGGCATGGCTACAGCCACCATGTGCTTGGTCGCCATCTGGACGCATAGATAGCCCCAGGCTTTCATTGTGGCGGGCGTCTTGAGGTGCAAGCTTATTCTGCACCAGATATACGTGAAACTCCGACAGTGTAATGCCGGCCACCATGGCATAACAGGAAGGCAGACGTTGCCATTGAACTACCACATGCCCAGCTTGGCGGAGCAAGCCCAAGCAGCATGCATTGCTGGTGGGTAGCAGCATCCCACGCTTCCCAATCCTGACCTCCACATGGTACTGTATTTGTCGGGCGGGGAGTTGCGTCGTTCGATTTCGAACTGTCTGTAGCTCTTCGGAGCTCCTGGAGCTCACCTTTGTGTCCACCCACATCCAGACACGAAAAGGAGAAGAGCTCCATACGCGCAGAGTGAGCCAGTGCGAGCGAGCGAGCGAGGCCTCCTCGCGACCTGCTCGATGCCTCTTGAGGAGATTCCTATGCTGAAGGCGCAGGCTTTCGACCGCGGAGAGCCAAGACACTGCTCGCCTGCCCACATTCTCTGCTGCTTCCTGGTCTAAATTCGCGGACAACTCGACCCTCCTTTCTTCAACGTGTGGTGCAGCCAACTGAGCAGTTCCTTGCTCCGCCAATCACCCAGTAAGTGCAAGTTTCCTCGCGTTATTGGGCGAAGAACTGGCAAGGTGCATGCCGGGTTTTCTGGAGCTTCTCTTCTTTTTTAGAACCACCGGCGACTTTACCCAGGCGCCGGACGGCCGATGGACGACGATCGCCCCACCCGTGTGCATGTTCATGCCGGAGAGTGGAGGTGGGGTCGTGCTCTCTTACTCGTAGCTGCACACTGAACCCAAGAACCTTTCTGGCTTCAAAGCCCGATAACTCACAATGCTGAGCGGTTCCTGAGGCCCACAGCGAACGAGAAGCGTTCTGAACGGCAACTTGACGGTCCAAAAATCCACGGAAGCTCTCCGTTCCCCGGTTCAGTAGAGTCCGCTGCGGGCTTGAGGCGGCGCTGGGCTCCAATCGAGGCGTTGTGGGCACATCACGCTGGGCTTTTGGTGTGTAGCAATCGGTATGTGGTCGGTTCGGTGCCGAGCGGCGTCGAAACAAAGGAGCGCGCGGCGTGCGTAGCGCAAAAGAACAACAAGTCAGCGAGCTGGAAGCGCCGACCGAAGCTCATTGTTCAATTTGCCGCCATCCGCCCATTGACGAGCGCGAAAAGCCATCTCCACCAGATTATTTCTTTTAGCGACGACCTCCACACACGTACAGCCAAGACACAGCACCATGTCAACCTCCACTACCGCCGCCACCACCTCGGGTTCCGCCTCGAACAGCAACAAGCAAACGATCGCCACACTGCCAGCAGAAGTGCGCTGCTCGTACCCGAGCAAGCTCTGCAACAACCACCGCGCCGTGAAGGACAACGGCGACCTGCACAAGCTCTGCGACTTCCACCGGAAGAAGGCCAACGTAAACCAGCAGCGCATGCAGCAGAAGCGCCGCATCATCCGCCAGCAAATGGTCGAGCGCAAGAAACGCTTCCTGGACGCCACGCAGGCCCCCATGGAGTACAACACCGCCACGAACATGATGGAGCCCGGCAAGAAGCCCATCTGTAACCTGTCGCACGAAGAAGTGATGATGCTCGAAGTCATGCTCTTCGACGACGACGACGCCTACATGAGCCCCGGCGACGAAGCAGGTTACGCGGGTTACGCGGTCGGCATGCCCGTTGGCGCGTACCCGGCCCCGCCCATGGCTTCGGGCAACATGTCCCTGTAAGCTGGCAGGGCATACGCGGGTCGATGACCCCGGCCAATCCCTTTCGACTTCATCTTTCCACATAGAGTGTATTTAGTACCGCGGCAACCTCCGTTCATCGGGACTGTAAGACCAATTTTGCATTGCATGTTCTCCATTAAAACGTGACACAATAAAGAAAAACACGCGGCGGGAGCCTGGAAGCGAAGGCCCACGACGCGCATTTACTCAAACACAAGCCTCAAGGGTTTCTTATTCGCTGCTACAGCGCAATTGCTGGGCACCTCAAAGGCGTACTCACGATTGATTTTATTCAATACGGTAGATTTAAATATGTGCTCGCGCGGATGCCAGCGCAGTCCAGTCCAGCATTGCATTCTTCACCCTTCTCGGCCCTTCGTTCGACGCTAATGCAAGGCGAACCTGGCCACAATACCCAGCAAAATGTTGAGCAAGCGAAGCGAACACTTCGTCCGTCCGGAAGGATGCGCTCCGGTTCTTTTCTTTAAAAGCAAAGCGACCTGCGTTCTGCCTCCTGGCCATGAAGGGGTCACGCAAGTCCTTCGCTATCCGTGCTTTCCACCGAGCACCAGCATGTCGTCGTGTCGTCGTGTCGTCCCCCGTCGCGACAGGCAGAGTGGCGAGGAGCGAACGAGAGCGCAACTAACCAGAAACAAGAACAAAAGAACATGACGAGCCAGTGACGCACTGGCCACTACTCCATCCACTTCTGGGTCAACGAACTCTCGCCGGCAGTCCTTTGGCTCGATCGCCGGTTTGTGAACCCCCATAATTTCAGCAGCTCAACACCTCTCGCCGGACTGGAACCATGCGCGCTGCGTTGGCCGTCCGATCGCGCAAGTAGCGAAAGGCTCTCTTCCTCCGCTCCTCTCAAGCTCAGCAAGCGTCTGGAGAATCTCCAGTGGAGATCCGGTTGTGTGGCGAGGCTTCGGCCTGACATGGCTACACTCGTTACAGCGTGCACGCCGAAACTCCCGCTCTTTCCTGACCGAGTCGCACCAAATGTGGGATTTTCCGGATACCGACTTCAACGTCGCCTTCAATATTTTGCTCCGTATCGCAGCGGCGGATACTCTTGAAGTTTGGAGAGGAGGCCTCCGCTCTCTTCAGAAAGGACAAGCAAGGCCGGCCACTCGCGCCGTACGTATCGGTGGTCGACTCAGGATCATGTTGAACACGTGGCCGCTACGTGGACGATGTGAGCAGCTGGAGATTACTGCAGCAGGAAGAGGCGGCGGCGTATCCGGACCTCGAAGCATCGAAAGCGAGATTCTGCAGCACCAGTGCCGGATCCTTGGTACATGATCGAGAGACGAGTGACTTGGTCGAAAGGAAGGCGAGTGCAAGCACAGCTAAGCCCCAGGACTATGGACGTTTGGTGGGGCGTGCCAGTTTCTTGCCAGTGTTCGTTGCTGCCCTAAAGTATCTTTCGTCTCAGCACTTGGCAAGCCGCTCGCAGGCAGTGGATGCACATGGTGCTACATGTGGCTCGTCAAAGCGAGGCTATTGACAGCGCGATGCGTGCCGGCCAAGTGGCTGGCGTCCACTCATTTGGAGTCGTGGTCCAATCGTCGGATACTTCGTTCAGCTTCGTTGCTTGCGCGGTGTATGCCGCTGGCGGATGGATACTTTCAAGATACGAAAGTTCAGGCGCAAATTTCCTCGCTGGCTGTCAGATTGCCCATCAATTGTACTCAGGATTTGTAGCGTTAATCTCGAGCATTTCAAGCTGGCTTCCAACAAACTCAGAGTAATGTTGAACGACTATAAAATCAAGAAACATGGCTTTTAAAATATTGTACGAGAATGTTTAACCAAAAACTGTGCGTGGACAGCGGAAGCCTAGTATATATGTGCTGCAGTTGCCAGTAGTGTCGTAGCCCACACCACATGCAGTCTTGGTACATGATGCAACGAGAAAAGATGGCAGCAGGCTGATGACATGAAGGGTATCTCCCCCTCACCTGGACGCATCCTTCGTGGCCTGACCTTGAAGTTGGACGCCATCATGGCTTCAAATAGAGACGAGGGCGCGAAAGATCATCCAAGTGGTGTGTTGAGTGTTGAATTGAGCGAGTGGTTGAGTGGCAGCCACTCGTTTGGTGGAGGCGGTCCGATCTCCCCACAAAATCAACAGTTATGCGGTCCGTTTTGAAATTTCCCTGCTTCTTTCAGTTCAGGAAAGCTTGGAAGACAAAACCGTATTGGAGAAAATCCACATTTTCGCAAAACCTGCATAAATACATAACACTCCCTATCGTGAGACAAGCGGGGCCTCAGTCCGCCAGATTGCAGTTCGTTAGATACCTCTCAAATTGAATAGTATGACATTTGAGCGATCACGACTTGTTGTTTACAATACAAATCCAAAGGCGACGTTGGGGTACCGGCAACTTTGATAGGTGGAAAAATACTCCATGGCAAGCAGCGTGCCTGCCTGACAGGCTCCTGTCATCCATGCATTGTACGCGTACATGCTGCCTATGGTGGCTTCGTGTCCAGTGATCGCGAAGCCACACGCGAAAATCACCCGCAACCAGAGGGGTTCCCAAGTTCTCGTTCCAACTTGGATGAAGACTCAAACAAAGTATGCTTACTTAATACGCTCAAGAACTCGCCTGCCTTATCTGCCGGTATCCTTACAATTACAAACTCAAATAGTTTTTCCAAAAAATGACAGCAAATTGCAGCAAGGGAACTATTGCACTCGCCATCATTCCGCCACGCACACCTCGTCGCTGTCCTTGTCCTGGTCGACGCGACTGTTCCAACGGCCGAAAACGCATGTAAGCGTCGCGATTGCGTGGCTCTCAGCTTGTGATTGGTGCTTGCTCATGAGTCGTGGCATGGCATGTGTGAGACAAGGGGCGGAATTCAAGGAGCGGCGTCCCTATCGACTTTTCTCACTGCGAAATATTGTGTTTCATGTGCACCACACCCATGTCCGGTGTTTCGGTGGGCCGCCGCTTCCCGATAATTCGCAAAATTCTCGAATTTTGGATGTACGCTCGCTGGTGATTCTGGCCCGTGATTGGTGGACGCCAACCATCCGGTTGCAAAATCAACATGGCTGCGCGTGAGTGATTGTCATTTTCAAACATTTTTTGGCTGGATTCTGACTCCCACTCCACAAGATACCGACTTGAGGGCAGGCTCATACACTGACTGGATGTGACTGATTACGGGCGACATCTCGCTCATGTCTAACGGACACCAAGCCACGCATCTCGACGGCTGATCATATCACAACTTGCCACGTCTTAGGAGCACCTCAAAGCGCAGGAGGCTTCGACGGACCAAACAACCAGCACATGAACTCCCAGTACCCGATGGACTTCTCGGAGACGTACAGCGGGGATCTCAGCGGCGGCAGCCTGCCGGAGGAAATGCGCTGCCAATACTCGAGCAAGCGCTGCGAGAACGAGCGCACCAACAAGAAGAGCGGCGGGCTGCACAAGTTCTGCGCCATGCACCGCGAGAAGGCCAACCGCAACCAGATGCGGCTGGACCATCGGCGGCGCGTGAACAAGCAGCAGCAGAAGGAGATGCTACGCCAGCAACAGGCGCAGCAGAGCCAGCAACAGCAGATGCAGCGCCGACACAGCAACTCGGTCGCGTCCATGGCAGCAGGGCAAAACTTCCACTTCGGCAGTAGAATGCGACCGCAATTGCGGAACACCAAGCCCACGTCGTCACCGACCATGGCGGTGACCACGCCCATGCAGTCGTTCCAAGCCGTGGCAGCCCGGCAGGAGCAGCCTGTGCACATGCCGCTGTTCGATCAGCACGACCTGGAGATTCTGGAGGCGCTGCTCTTCAGCAGCGACGAGGAGCAGAGCGACGCCACCCCCGTGCACTGCAGCCAGCCGCAGCTCTGGCGCTCGCCGTCCTTCGTCAATGTTTGAAGGCACGGCGCCGCCGCACCTCCTCCAGACCCAGGCGGCGCGAATGATCACCACCATGAAGATAGGAAGCAGGATTGAATTAGACTCGCGCAGATTTATAGACCCACGCTCAGTGATGGCGTGGAGAAACATAGAGAATAGGACAAGCGTAAATATTTAGCAGAAAACAAACAGCAGTGGTCGACGGAAGCCACACAGTCACAGTAACAACAGAAGTCATAATAAAGCACAGCATTAGTGCATATCCCCCTCACTCCTGGAAGCGTCTTATTTGGTGCACGCCAACGCGCAGAAGCTTCTCGATCCCAGCTTCTCGATGTAACTTCCTTCTTCTTCCCCATGTTGCTGCCACCATGATGACAGAGAACAGAAAATCTTGTTGCTTCCCAGCTGAAAAATTAGGACGGCGCACCCATTCTCACTTAAAGTAGGATCGCTCCTGTCTCATTTGCCGTTTGCCCTCTCTTCTCCAGGCATCATGCCACCTTAAATCAGGATCTATCCTAGTTTTCTCTAATTTCGTGCTTCAATTTCTTATCATTTCGCGATATCCAGGCGGAAGCAAAGCTCGACACGTCACCACCACCTCTTCCCCGATGGTCTCGCGACCTGCCGCGTGCTTGCTGGGGGTATCGGCGCTGCTGGCGCTAGGAGCCAATGCCTCCGACTGGCGCGGCATCTCCCCAGACCTGCAGCAGCGCCTGGCCAGCGTCTCCAGCGTACGATCCATCTCAATCTGCCTCCTGCTAATGCAAAATCCGCCACGTTTGCATTAGGATTTCGTGAACATTCCACTAACGCCACTATGCCCGTCTTCTCTTATGTCAACGTTATAATATGACCATTTCCTTGCTATGCCTAACATCAGTTTACATGTGACGGCGGCTTGCAGACGCTGGATATGGCGCGCTTGAACGACAACTACTGCGACTGCGACGACGGCAGCGACGAGCCGGGCACGTCGGCGTGTTCGCACACCCGTGCGGTCTTCCACTGCGTCAACGCCGGCTTCTTCGCGTCGGATTTGCCCACTTCGCGGGTCAACGACGGGGTCTGCGACTGCTGCGACGCGTCGGACGAGTACGCGAGCGGCGCGGCCTGTCCGACGGACTGTGCGCAGCAGATGGAGAGCTTCCGTCTGGGCCGGGCGGACCTGATCGAGCAGGTGGAGGCTGGGCTGCGGGATCGGGCCACGCTGGCGACGGAGGCCCAGCAGCTCTGGGCGGAAGGCGAGCGCAACAGGTTGACGCTGGAGGCGTCGACGGCATCACTGCGCGTCATGGTGGAGCAGCTGGAGGCGCGTAAGCTCGAGGAGCAGCGACAGGAGCAGGAGGAGAAGCAGAGGCGCGTGGCGGCCAGCAAACAGGAGTTGATGCGGCAGTTGGGGCTGCTGGAGCTCTCGGCCGATCAATTGGCCTCGATCGTCCTGGAGATCGCACGTGACGGGTTGTCGGCGAAGCACGAGCTGCTGCCGTTCATCCGCAAGGAGCGCGAAGCGGCCAGCATGGGAGAAGAGGAGAAGGCAGTGGAGAAGACGCCCATGGAGGAACTGGACGAAGCCTTCCGGGAACGTGACGAAGAGCGGAAGAAGGAGACGCGTCGGATCGAGAAATTACTTGAGAAACGCCGCAAGAAGCAGGAGAAGAAGGAAAAGGAAGAGCAGGAGGCTGCGGAAGCGGCCGCTGCTGCTGTCGAAGCTGGGGAAACAGCGGTGGAAGCAGAGCCCGACGTGGTGGCTGTCGTCGAGCCGGAAGAAGAGGAGGAAGAGGAGCTGACGCTGCCTGAAGAGGAGCCGCGTCCCATCGACTTGCTGTTCGAGGAACTTTCAGTCAGCGAACGCTATGAACGGGAAGAGGCGGTGGAGACGCGGACCAAGTACCAGGACACGAAGAAGGAGCTCACCGCGGAAGAAACCAAGCTGACGGCGGCGCAAAAGCTCATGGATAAGAATTATGGCGTGGACCACCTGCTCTTCTCACTGCGCGACACGTGCGTGGAATCCGAGCCAAGTGCGTACGTGTACAAGATGTGCTTTTTCGGCAAGGCAACGCAGGACACCACCAAGCTGGGCGACATGGAGGACCCCAAGGCTCCAGGCCAGGAAGTTGGTGATGGCTCAGATGCAGGCGAAGATGCCGCAATTACTGAGGCATCTGAACCGGAAGACGGCATGGAAACCGACGCCATCGTGCGGGAACTGACGTTTTCCAAGGGCCAGAAGTGCTGGAACGGGCCGCAGCGGTCGCTGACAGTTCAACTGGAGTGTGGACCGCTGCCGATGACGCTCTTTGACATCGATGAGCTGCAAACCTGCGTGTACACGGCGAAGCTACGCACCCCCATCGTGTGTGATGAAGCCGATAGACTGGGCGTGATGACACCTGACGAGAGTGCGACGAGAGTCGAGCCGCATCACATAGAGATCGAGGTGTCACCCACCCTGTGAATGTCGTCCACAGCTGAGTGACAGAGGATTCCGACTGCGAACACAAGCAAGGGAAGGCAGCAGAGCGGGTGAATGGAGTGGATTTGTGTTGCTTCGTTCGTGAATAAGGCAGCGTGGGTGCTGTTGCTGGGTATGCAAGTGTGTGTTTTGTGTGCGTGTTTGTGCCGTGCACTGCCTTCTCGATGCATTAGAAGGGGTTGGACGGGTGGGCGCCATGATTCGATGCAGCGCCACCGCCCCACATCTGCTGCTGCTGCATTTGCTGCGGCTGGAATTGCTGCTGCTGCATGGGGAAGCCTCCGGGGTGGCTGTATCCCTGCTGCGGGTGCTGCTGGAACCCCATTTGTTGCCCCATTTGCTGCCCCATTTGCTGTCCCATTTGCGGGTACTGGTGTCCTTGTTGGGGGTGGTGACCGCCGTAGAGGAGCGATGGAGGCGGCGCGTCGAGTTCCGCGAAGGGATCAACAGGCGGAGCGGCTGGTGGAGGAGGTGGGGCCGAGTGAGCGGCTGGCGCTGGAGCCGCGTCGAAGTCGAAGACGCTGCCGCCTGCAGCAGCAGCTTGCGGCTGCTTGACGGGACTCGACGGGAAGCTGAACGGGTCCACCTTAGCAGGTCCGGAGGCTGGAGCGCTGCTGCCTCCACTCTGACCGAACGACGTGGGCGACGGGAAGCTGGCAAAGTCAGCGAACCCGTCAGCAGGAGCCGTGGTGGACCAGGCCGCATCGAAAGACCCAGCGGAAGCGACGGCAACGGGCTTCACCGGCTTGCTGTCCGAGATCGTGGGGTTGAAGTCCATGTTGAGTAGATCCGCTGGCGCCGCGGACTTGCTGGCCACGGTCTCCTTCCTCGCCTCGGTCTTCTTGGTGGTCGAACTCGAAGTTGACGGCTTGTCTTCATCAGATTTGGCTTTGGTTTTCTTCGACGACGACGGCAGAGGAGGCAGCGGTCGTCCACAGAGCACCTCGTCCAGACAGTCCATCACGTGGTCGATGGTCGCACGCTTCTCCACGTCTGCCGTGAGCATGCGAGCGATGATCGCGTGCACGTCGGGCGAGTACTGAGAGCCTGCCGGGATCGTATAGCGGTCCGTTCGCAGCCCTTCCAACGGGAAGGGCGACTTGAAGAACGCCATGCTATAGAGGATGCAGCCCATGGCCCAGACGTCCACGGCCTCCGTGAGCTCGCCCGAGCCAAACATGGCGGTGCCTTCCACGTCGGCCAACTCGGGCGACCGGTACATGGCCGTCGTCCGCTTAGAAACGTTGTCAGCCTCGCGCATGCGGTCCGCCTTGGTGTGCAGCGACTGCGGGCCTTCCACGCATGACCCGAAGTCGCACAGCTTGTAGACACCTTCCTTGCCGCGTAGGAAGTTCTCAAGCTTTAGGTCGCGATGCGCAATAGGCGGCCGCTGCGAGTGCAACATGGCCACGGGTCTACATGCGTTTAATTTGGGACAAGGTACATGCGCGATAAGAATAAGTCCAATAGCTCCACATAGCAAACAGGACTCTCTGTCCCATATAGAACAATGCAAAGCAGCGAGGTTAACGTACTCGCAGAGGCTCTTGAAGGTCCGCAGCAACTCGTGCTGCGGGAAGCGCTTCTCGCCCATTTTGACCATATTCTCCTGCATGTGGCCGCCTGGACAGTACTCCATGAGGATGAAGATCTCGGTCTTGTCGCCGCGGGCCTTGGCGGTCTGCGAGGCCACGAACTGCACAACCTGCGGGTGGCTCAGGCGCTGGTGCAGTCGGATCTCACTCGCGGCCCAGTCCGCGGTCTGGTCGTTATGCGCCACGAGTCGCTTGAGCACCAGAGGCTGCGCCGTCGGAGCGGCACGGACGTCCTTCACGAGGAAAATGAAGGACGAGCCGCCCTCGCCCAGGTACTGGATGGCCTCCACCTCGTGGCGACCCACGACCATGCGCTTGCCCACTTGTTGCTGCACGTTGCCCATCGTGATCCGGAGGGAGGAGGGGCGAGGCGAGTCTGCGCTGTGCAATGGCTTCTCGAAGCGTCTTTGAGCTCTGGGACAGACAGGAGAGAGCTCATGGACGCACACGTCGTTTCGTGCTCGCTCCTTGAAACTGCCGCTTCGCAATAATCTGCTTATTGCAATGCTTGTTGAAATTGATACTTGTGATTTGTGAAGTTTTAGTTATGCAATGTTGGTGCTATCTGCATACAGTTACTGTAATCCACGATCTGCTAAATCGAATACCTCTCACGTTACTAAGTTGTGAAGCGTATGTTTTGAATATTATTTTGGCTGACCTGGTCAAGTTTCTAAATATAGAAGCTCATTTCTATTGAAGCTCTTCACGCAACGTAGCCTTCGTTCGTGCAACTTCCGTTAGTCGTCAATGAATGTTGCACGAACAGAGCATGTCGCTTGAAGGATAATGTGACGCGAAGGTAGTTGATAGGGGAGCGCATTTTCGGCCATTGAGCTCCTGGTGCTCGGCGACCAGCAACCAACAGGAAGAAGCTCGCGACTTGGACGACGATGAAGCACCGCGTGGCCTTCCGGAAGCTCAACCGCACGACGGAGCACCGTCTGGCGATGCTGCGGTACGTGCGCTGTCGATCGCGCCTTCTCCCGCTCTTGTTTGACATCTGTAGCTGCTGTAGTTGTGGCGTTAGGACCATGCGTCTGATGCTTTTTGTACTCTTTGCTGGTCGATCAGGACGATGGCGACGCAGCTGATCGAGCACGAGCGCATCCGCACGACGCTGCCCAAGGCTAAGGAGCTGCGTCGTATCGCGGAGCAGGTGGTGACGCTGGCCAAGAAGGGCGACTTCAACGCCAAGAAGCGCGCCGAGGCGATCATCCGCACGCCTGAGGCCGTCACCAAGCTCTTCGACGTCGTGGGTCCGCGTTACGCGTACGTTCGACCTTGTCGACCACCCATTATCCACGTCTGAAAGCGCTTCTAAATCAGGCATTCTGTGGCCCCTACAGACTCCGCGAGGGCGGCTACACGCGCATCCTGAAGGCCGACTTCCGCAAGGGCGACGGCGCCGAGATGGCCGTCATCGAATACGTCGACCGGTACGAATCCCGACAAGGCATTGCATTGCTGGCTCGGTCGGTCTCCTGACCTCTCGTTTGTGCCATTTGGTGTACGCAGACCGGGTGAGATGCGCAAGGCCAAGCCGCCGCAAGGCATTGAGGCAGTGCGTGAAGCGTTCGAGGCCCAGGCCAGCCAGTAGACGAGCACATGAAGGACGTTGGGGCAGCAGCTACGACGTGAAGAGCGTCCAGAAGTCGGACCGCTCGGCTCTGGTAGCCACAGCTATACTCGAGAAAGGAGAGATATCTAAACGTCACGCTTTTCCCACTGGCCTCCAGTCCCGAGCAATGCGTCTGCACATGTTCCTATCGCTACTTCTTGGCCTTTACTGCCTTCCTGTCCTGCGGCTGGGCGTCATCCGTCTCGTCATCGTCTTGGTCGCCCTCTTCTTCCGAATCGGCCTGCTCGTCCTCCTCCAGTTGGGCGAGCCGTTCGTCCACCGTGACCATCAAGCCCTTGACCTTCTCCATCTCTTCCCGCAGTCGCGCCATCTCGTCTCGGTCTGCAGCCAGCGTGTTCAGCGTGTTGCTACAGGCCGTGGCGGCCTGCTGCATCCCTTGGACACCGGCATTAGCGTCGCGCATTGGATCGCCCAACGTATACGACGTGATGGCCTCCGTGGAGAAGCTGTAGAGGTCGCGGATGCTGTCCAGCGCCACGGGTGTGGCTAAATACTTGCGACCCAGCACAGCCTGGCAGTTCTGACACAGCAGCTCAAAGTACGAGCTGCCGGCGTCCGGTCCGTCCTGCGCCGTCTGCACCTCCGGGGCTTGCGCCAAGTTGGTCACCGCGCTCAGCGTCACGAGCCAAAGCGCTTCGGTGGAGCACACGAAGGCGTACGAATCGCCGAAGATCGACCGGCAGGTGCTGCATTGGAAGACCACGAGGGGCATCGCTCCCTCCTCGTCCTCCTCCGCCTCTTCTTCCGCCTCCGCCTGGTCCTCTTCGTACTCTTCGGACTCAGGACGGGAAGACATCGACGGCATTTGCTGGACAACGGACTCGTTCGAACCGGAAACGCGCAGTCGAAAGCCCTCGTTGGTACTGGCTCTGCCGTTGCTGCTGTCCAGCGCAGACACCCGCGACGCCGTCTGTGGGGTCACGGACACGCGCGTCTTCTTCACACTCGGCGTCTGGACGCTGCTGGCCGCCTCTGCGCCGCGCCGCTTGCGAGCCATTTCACTCATCCGCCTTGCTGTCGGTTCTTGAATGGAACGACGTCATGCCTGTCAAAATGGACGAGATCCCTGATTCAGCAACTATGGGAATGCCTCACTATCTTGATATTTGTAAGGAAGATATAAATCGCATTGCGATTGGTAGAAATAGTTTGGCGCGAATACTTGTGATTGGTTAATTTCTGTTAAATGAGCAGCTCAAGTTGCCAGATAAGGGGGACAATGACCCAACTTCCCCAAAATGGCGGCTCTCCGTCCATATTCCCTTCGTTAACGCGCAGCCAAGCTGCGTCCCTGTGTCTTACGGCCTTGGCTGGAGCCTGCGGCTTTCGTCTGTCTATCACTCATATGTGGGCGAGTGAGGCCGACTTCTCCGTTCTCATCCCGCCCTTGCAGCTCCGCTCCACGTCGTCATCCAAGCTCTTCCGCTCTCGGAAGCAACTGAATGGCGCTCCGTCGTCCATCGCCGTCGCTTGGCTTGGCTTGCTCTCCAGTAGAGCCTGATGCTGCCCTCGGGGTCAAGCGGCATGTCTCTTGGGCGTTGCCGCTTTGTTCGTCTCCTCGTCCTGCTGTTCTCGCCTTGCTGCTGGTTGTCGCCGCTGGAGCTCTCTCGGCAGATCTCCAATCTTTCTCTCCCTCGCTTTTTCTTCTTCTTTCGCTCTTCTCCAGTGTTCTTCCAAAGGCGCGAGGAACCTCAAGCCGGCTTAGAAGCACGTCTGGCTGCCGTTGTTGTTGTTGTTGCTGCGGAAAGACGCGTACTGCGGGTGCAGATCAGAGAACCAGGGGTGCGACATCGCGGCACGGGCGGATATGCGCGTGCTCGGGTCGTAGGTCAGCAGGCGCTGTCAACAACACAACGCAATGCCTTCAGTTAGATTACAGCGCACCACGTGACCAGGGCACCCCATGACAAAGGAGCGTACCTCGAGCAGGTCCAAGCCCACGCGGTCCAGTTGCGGCACGATCTTGGACAGCGACTGCGGACGCCACTGAGGGAACGACGTCTTGTAGTCTGGCAGACTGGAGACACCCGGCCAAAGCGCCTCGTTGGGCGTGCCGAGCACGCGGAAGATGCGGAAGAGCTCGTCGATCTCGGAGTCGCCGGGGAACAGCGGCTGCTTGTTGACCATCTCCACGAAGATGCAGCCGATGGACCACGAGTCCACGGGTGTGGAGTAGTGCTTGGCGCCCAGCAGCACTTCCGGCGCGCGGTACCACAGCGTCACCACCTCGTGCGTGTACCGACGCAGGGGCACACCGTACTCTCTCGCCAACCCAAAGTCGCCGAGCTTGAGGTTGCCGTACTGGTCGATCAGCAGGTTCTGCGGCTTGAGGTCGCGATGCAGCACGCGGTTCGCGTGGCAGAAGGCCACGCCGGCCAGCAACTGGTACAGGTAGCTCTTGACCTGAAACACTTCCATGCGCGCCGGCAGCTTCTCGAGACAGCGCTTGAGATCCTGCTCCACGAACTCAAAGACCAGATAGAGCTTGTTCTTCTGGTACACGGCGTCGTACAGATACACGACGTTCGGGTGCGAGGACAGCTCCTTCAGCAGCGAGATCTCACGCATGGCCGTGGACGGAATGCCGTCCTCATCCGGCTCCAGCCGGATCTTCTTGAGCGCCACGATGCGACCCGTGGTCAGATCCCGCGCCTTGTACACGATGCCGTAGGTGCCCTCGCCCACCTTCTCCACCTTCTGGTAGTTCTCCATCTCGATCTGAGGCCGAGAAGCCGCGCAAAAACTCAAAGAAGCCGCCGACGAGTGGAGAGAGGCGCGACGTGAGACAAAGAACTGCCGCGTCTCACGGAGGGCGTTCCAGAGAGCGAGAGAGAGATCCACGCAGAGAGGAGAGAGCGGGGAAGCGCGGGAGGGGGCTGGACGAGTGGGAGACGCGGGCTGGGACTCCTGGCGCTGCGCTTTGTCGCTGCGCTGCTGCTGCCTGCGCGCTTCTGAGTCCTTGAGGCCACCAAGAAAGCGAGGACTGACCATGTCCTGACCCGATCGTCGTACCCCTTTACCGGTATCCAATAGCCGGTACACACGGTAGCAGCGGTATTCTGACGGTATTTCGATCGTGCTGTTTCAATTTGACTATGAATTTGTATGACTCCCTCCGGAATTTTCGGAATCCAATCGGACTGTTGTCCAATATACTCACGTTTTGTATTCCAAAATGGATGGCATTTTGGGCGGAATCGGAAACAGAAGAAATTTGGAAGAAGAAGAAAAAGATCAATGGTAGAGCGCTCTGAAAAGAGAGGTCTCGGCTCAATTCCGAGTAGCGCTAACGTGGTGGTTCTCTTCGCCAGCCGTCTCCATGGGTCTCTGATGTTGATATTCCGAGAAAAGCGGAATCCGATGCGGAAGATGGAAGAGACACGGTCACTGACGATTAAGTGGCGCTGTTGCGACGTGGACTTGGTGGGAGCGTTGCGCATCGTGGTGTTCGTGAACGAAGCGTTGTCGCTGGCGCCAAGGAAGGTCGTGGGTCTGCCGTGCTGCCGACAAAGTACATTCGTCGGACATGAACTGACTGAAGGAAGCGGAGGTGGTTCTGAACACGAACACCAGAGACCCACGGAAACGGCCGGCGAAGTTGGAGTTGATGCAGTACTCACTGTACACGGCTGCATTATCCCCCTATAGATTGTCTGCAGTCCACAGTGTTGGAGTGCGACGCACTAATGAGACTGCAGCAAGCAAGATCTCCAGCAGCCGTGACCAGAGTGCTGGTCGCCGAATACGAATGTTGGTGGACAACGGTTGAGAGCGCCGATGACAATGGGAAACGACAATTGTCATGGGGCGCGTCCCGGAGTGACGACACCAGGAGAGCGTTCATGTGGCAGGTGCACTGCGACGAGGAGAACCAGGAGAAGGATCGAGTGGCTCGGAAGCAGCCACGGCGACAAGTGAAGCGGAGAAGTTCCGGAAGGCCGAACACCTCCGCCTGCATGATCTAGGAGTAGCTGTAGGAAGCAGAAAGTAAGGATAGGAGTTTAACTCAGTTCACAAAATACCAGCAAGCCGACAAGCGGTGAAAAACCACACACACACAAGACTCACCGTTCCAGCAGCAAAAGAAGACAAGCACGCAAAGGCGAGAAGGAGTCTCAAGGACCAAGGCAGCCCTCCCAGTGTACAGCAGAGGAACTTGCTGACTGTGGAGGCTTGGCGACGGACTGAATCGCAACACACAGATATTTGGGAGGCATGCACTTGCCATCCAGGCCACCACTACCAGCGCGCAATAGAAACTCAGAAGCCATCTCACATACTCAGACTGGTAAGAGAGCTTGAAAGGCGCCCATCGTTTGCTCAAAGCGGCTGGTCTATTCGACTTGTTTTGTTTAGTCGATGTTACTGAGGTTGGCGTTGGTCCGTTGGTCAAGTTCCTGGGTGGTATCCCAAAGGCGCTGCTTCCAGCTGGCTAGTGCAGCCATGTTCGTGGGGAGGGTCTCTGCTGGTACGATAACGTCTACGCCAGACGCAACGTACATGATGTTCACAGCGGTCTTCATCTCATACGTCAACGCCTGTTCTCGCTTTGGGTTTTCTGAGTTCCACCGCGTGTGTAGGTACCAGTCGAAGAAGCACGAGGCGAGTGAATGTGGGACAGCCATGGGGGAAATCAGTAAGGTATCGGATGCGCTGACGTCCCCTTTCTTCGCGTGGCCGACAGCCTGAAGGACGTGTGCTTGAGTGGCTTGCAGCGTATCAACGGAGTTTTAGAGGGACCTAATGAACTGCAGAATATGCGCCAACGTAGCCTTGATGCACACTGCCTCTGTCGCGCCAAATGTAGTATCACACACGCAATTTTCAGTGAACCACACATTCTTCAGCTTGTCTCCCCATTGCTCGCACATCGCTACCGATAGTGCACCGCCCGAAGCCTGGGCTGCCCTCTCCACTGATAGGGAGAAGCGAGCGAGATAAAATGAACGAACCCATGGCGTAGTTCGCAGCCGCAGCTGATCTCACCTCTCGTAAATGGATGAGCAGCGATGCCATTAAACTGTCGAGTACAGCTGCCTCCACATTCAGCTTCACATCGTCAAATCCGGTGGCACTGGCAAACAAGTCAATGTATAGTAGCTGTAGCATTCTGGAATTGCCTGCTGAAAGCAGCCGGTGTAGCATACCCAGCCTCGGTGTGTTCACATGCTGGTCTGGGTTCGTGTACCCAGCCAATACCCTCTCAGCAGCTTGGTCCTCGCGGGTTGTGGTGCCGATGCAAGCGAAGGCCTTGGTGAGACTGCCAAGAAGCCACGCTCCACGTGTTGAGATCCATTGAATCGCCAGTTTGTGACAACCATTGGCGTACGATGCGGCGCCACGCCGACGCGAGTGGCTGGTCAATTTCTCAGCGACCGAGGCGCCGAGTATGGGATGTGGTTGCCGCCGATACTGTCTTGTTTAGGTACTTTGCCACGTTGGGACGCCGTTTAACTTGCGTGACAATGAAGACGGGGAAGACGGCGGTGAAGAGTCAATGGCATCCTCAGAAGCGAGTGTGTCCCAGTTGATCAGCGCCTCAGCTTGCATGTACCCCTTTCCTCCAGGAAGGTCGGAACGTGCGATGTGCGGGACCACGGGAAATACAAACTCACTAGGCTCCGAACAGCACACAAGAATAACTTCGAGTGCGCGGAAAACGCACTGTTGCCAGTGTGCCAACGCCTTGAATAGCGAGACTCCTTGCACCATGGATTTTTCAATCGCGAGACATATAAGAACAACTCCCTGATGCCGCAATGGAGAGCTATTGTTTGCGAGCAGAGCAGGTGTCGATACTCCTCCCAAAAGTATGCCACAGCATTATCACCACCACGGTGTCATGAACGCCCTTGAAGTCGCTGCAGACGTGACCTAGCGTCAGTTCTTGAACAAGAGCGTGCAAATATGTATCTTTGCAAACGGGAGCGTCGTTGGTTTGGATGCCCTCCATTATGTTTCGTGCGCCGATAGCACGGCTCATTGCCTTCCTCACTTCCATGATTCGCTGCGCGTCCTGGAGTTGATTGGGGTACCGGTTTTTCAGCAGTTTTAAAATCTGCGAGAAGAATTCTGCTGTCGCTTTCGCGAGGAAGCCATCCGACGCGTGTGAGTGCGTGCTCGCCCGTATCTATAAAAAAATAGCGAGAACGCCTTCATCAGCAAATACAGGTTCGCGACGTCTTGGTGCATCAACGACGTCGATCTTGGCGTACGTTAGATGCATCAGCTCCATGAACGCCTCGAAGCATTTCACCTATGCTTTCTCCTGATTAGCCGTCCCCGAAGCCACGGTGATGCCTCGTGAAATGCGTCTCATTGTGCGTGGACGGAGCAGATTTCTTTCTGAGCGAAGATGCACGCTTTCTTTCTTCGCGAGAGGAGGGAAGGCTGAATTTTTCGGACTCCGACCGCCGAACACCAATGTTATTGATAATACTTCTTTTTGTTTTGTATTGGGGATATAGAGTAAGTAATACTGGAAATTCCGATCATAACTCATGCGAGTTTCGGAACAACAAATTGTCCACACGCACTGGATAAAAAGAGAAATCTTAGTGCTGGGGTTGGCGCAAAATAGTCACGTTACTTAGGATACGAGATATACCGTCGAATCCCAATGACTTTACATCAATTATTCAGAATAGAAGGATCAAGAGGTCAAAAATGATCCATTTCGATTCTGCTCAAAATAAATGGATACCTATTCAACTTTTAAAAATGGATCGCGCTGCACGTATCTTCCCAGCTTCATCGATGCACGCTAATGCTACCGGAAAAATGATGAAGAATTTTGTTTTCCGGGCGACGATTTTGTGGACGATTCATAAATCGATGGAATTTTTTTCGCTCCAATGGATAAGGTTGGATAGGGTTGGGAATTATAGCATATTTACGTGAAGAACCTATTTGAAACTTTCTAGCGATATATATTTCGGTAATATTGAATCGTTAATGGCTTATAAATATTCGTTAAAATCCTCAAAAGTATAGTACGGTATTTTATTTAACGCATGTGAAAACAACACGAATTGGTGCATATTCTTCTACGATTTGTGGATTTAGAGAGAACATGAACCGTCCCCAATTGAAGAGGGTTAGGGCACCCCGTCGCTGTGTTTCCGGTGGTAGTAACATGCTTGCTTTTTCCACCACGGTACTGTACTGTTAAATCACGGTACTACCGAGGTTGGCCAATTGATCCATTCACACGTGAATTCATCTTGCCCTCTCGATCGATCCATTCTATTTTTGAATGCATAGCCATTGGGATTCGACGGTACGACAAATACAGTTCGGTGTTATTCTACGGAAATTTCCCATCGACACAAATAGATGCTGTTGGAAGCCGTGGACAAATAATTATTATGTTAGAAATGATGTTTTTATATTAAATTTAAATAATTATTTCTTAAAATAGAAACAATGTAAAATTGATCAAAGGAAATAGAAATGTATATCCCTTTGATCCAGCGGTTCCTTAACCCTTTCGCGGCAACCGGGTCATTCTGACCCCTTCTGACGATGTTTCAAAACCTGAACGTGATTTGGCCTCAAAAGGGGTCAAATCGGCACGTTTTACGCTGTACCACTTCATCGCAACTCTCCTTTTGCAACTACCAATCAACTGCTCTCACGAGATCGCTTCCCATAAAGGAGCGTTATAAACAATAAATATTTCACAAACCAGCGCTATGCTATGAAAACAAATACTATCATTCCGCAAAAAAAAATATCAAGTAAAATACGTGACTCGTGCGGCGTGTCCTTTAACCTTGGCTGCATCTCCCCGATGATTTA
Source organism: Nothophytophthora sp. Chile5 (assembly GCA_001712635.2). Classification (NCBI taxonomy): domain Eukaryota; phylum Oomycota; class Peronosporomycetes; order Peronosporales; family Peronosporaceae; genus Nothophytophthora; species Nothophytophthora sp. Chile5. The sequence continues at coordinate 4,591 of MBAC02003920.1, read as the reverse complement.
AAAATGGCATCGTATTCATCGCTCAAGAGGACATGTTGCTTGTGTAGCAAGCTTGCTAGGACCCAACCTGATGGATATGTGTGTGTTCATGTGTAGGGAATGGGTGGGTGCTTTATTCATCGTGAACTCGCTCCGCCCGCGGCCTGGACGAGGCGCGATGCTGACAATTTGAGGCGCGCGAGCTGGCGATTTGAGGCGCGGGTGCTGGCAAATTTGCGTCATTATCATCATTAGATAATGGCGCAAAATCGCCAGCACCCGCGCCCTTTCAGGCTTGGCGCGCGCGGGAAGTGATGAGTGGAAGTGTAAAGGAAGTGTAGTATTCAATGAAATATTTCGAGATTACTTGCGCTCGAAGAGCATCGAAGTATTTCCGTGAGCGAATCAGGGATTAGCCTGCATTATATTCGTCTTGTTCCAAGCATATTTGCCCATCAGAACGATCTTTCAGTCGGATAACGGTGATGTACGCCTCTTGTAAAAGGGGCCGATTCGGCCCGTTTTGTTTAAAATACACCCCCTATCCCTCGAGATATCATCTCCCTATGACTTCTCCTATCATAACACGTATCGTTCCTGAATGGTGGTACATCAAAACGGGTCGTTTTGACCCTTTTTGGTTTTCGTTGACATACGTTTGTATACCATACAAAACGAAGTCATTCGCGAAAGGGTTTACTTTAACACTAGGTCTCTTGAAGAACCAGCTATGTTTTCTAAAGTTTAGTTTTGTCGATTTGATTATGCACCAATACAAATCATTTCAGCGGAATATTTGGCGGCTTTTAGACATACGAAAAATGTCCGATCGTCAAAAGTGCGCCAAATCTCCAGTTCGCCTTGTTCAAATACCCCCCTATTTTTTCACCCTTCCTTGGCTAAGTGGCCTCCTGTTTTCTCGGTACAAATAAACAAGAGTTCGTTCAAAATAAGTCGTGACCTCTCCTTTTCGGTTTTTACCATTTGCAGGTGCTGTCGAGCTCACCATGACAAGTATTGATTAGCCCGACGTATGCTGATACTAACTGAAGAAGCAGCGACAGTTTATGGGATGTAGCAAGCAGGCTAAATTGCTGGCAAAAACGGGTACTCTGGTCGGCAAGTTTTAACAAACGACGCTGCTTGTGTTGCATTGATCGAAGCGTCATGGCCTGCGTCCCGAAACTGATGTCACAGTGCCAAAATTAGGTGCATGCTGACGGCAAGTCCATGCACTATAGCAACGGCAGTCGCTATCACAACTACAACAACCAGACGTCAAGGCGCGCACAGCCACCAGGATTTGATGTCAAGCCACGGCGATAAAGTGACTATCGAGATCTCTGCAGGGAAAACCTTATCTCTCCGCGTGGGGATACGCTTTTTTAATCGTGCAACGTCAACTCAGCACGTCCAGAATTTGTGTTATCGATCAATGCAAAGGCCGTGAGGCGATTTGAGATTGAGCGAAATAAAGCAAATTACACTCAGAATGCACATTGAGTTAGGGGTCCTGCTTGACAGGCCCTGTGGTGCTACCTATTTGACCTGTCACCATCCTATTGGGCTAAACGTTTCCTAAAAACCTAATATGAACCAACGAGAGGGGTTGATATGGACGGCGTTCCACTTTCAACCAATGAGAGACCGCCCCGAGAGTTTCAGCCAATGAGTGCAGCGGATGGGACCCGCTGCATCGCCGACTGCAAGAGCGCACTGTGATGTAGTTCGCTTCTTCGAAGGTGACTGGGTCGGCTTGTAACCGACGTACTCGCGCATCCCACGGAACTGAGCAGCGAGCTCGTCCGATCACCGAATCACTCGATACAAATTCACACATCGCTCGTCAATCCCCGCGACGGAGATTCGACGTCTCCTCCGCAATCAGCGACCGACCCCTCGCCCCATCCATCGCATAGTGCATTAACGCCATATGGCTCATGTTCGAAGCCACCGACGTCGATGGTGCAGTGGTCTGCGCGAATAGAGGTGTCGACGTCGGCTCCTCATCCTTTGCAGCCGCGACCGATTACTCTCGAGCGTCCGATGGTCCATCGGTCATTCCCTGGCGCGGGTCTCACGACGGACTTCCAGCGAGATAGCCCTCCCCGACTGGTGGATGGCGCCGAGAACCCGCGCCGGATTGGGGGCCATATTGTGAGGCATGCGGACGACGCTCCTCCTCGTGATAATGGACATCGCGCTCCAAGTCGTAGCGGCAGTTGTCCTCTCGTTGCCATCTCAAGCTCCGGACGTTGTCGCGTTCGATGACTCGGGTATCCATCCTCGGTGGATACATGGGAGCCACGCTCAATGTTGTTCCAGACGTAGTGGCGGAGTATGAGTCCGCACTGCTTCGACCTCCCGCGGATCCCGGCGCGCCTGCCCTACCCCGGCACCCCAGTCTGGGGTCAAACGCGCGTTCGTGGTTGCCGATGAGGGCCCGCATCTGATCTGATACCACAGACGGCTTCGTCCCAACCGGCGCTGCTCGGCAATAGCAAGTTTGACGAACAGTGCTGGTATGGCTCGAGAGCGCTCACGTAGCAATACCACTCTTCATCCCAGCAGATGGTGTCGAGATCCTCACGAAGAGATTTAAGCCTGTATCGATGACGCGAACTCTCGCGGCCACGCAGAACGGCGGTGAAATTGGCCTCGAGGTTCCAACGCCTGATGAAAGTGTTCTACGGCAGATTCAGCGGTCCCAAGGTCACTCTGTCAGATGGCTTTCCGAGTGAGGCTTGGAAGCGGCGGGGTAAGTCGCGCATCGCGGTGTCCTGTTCGGGGTTCATCACGCCTTGTAAGTCGTACAATTCTCATGGCGCTAGCTCCTGTTGGATGCGAGTGCATGTGTTCTTGGTATCATTATCGGTCATCATTGCTTGCGTCTTCCGCGGCGCGTTTCGCTAAGAACGAGTCGAGGTGGCCTCGCTGCTGTATGAGCGCGCACGTTCAGCGATCCTGTTAGTGCTGCCTGTGTCTGACAGTTGCCGTTGCTTCATCAGGTACCGTCGCCGCGCGCTGGTTGATTTTGTTTTTCATGCTTCCCTTTTCTTTATTTCCATCTCTGAAGCGAACAGGTGTCCGCTACTTCTGGTGAAGGTGATGTAGTGGGGCGTTCCCTGTTATAAAAGTAGAAGAAATCACTGGGGTGAGTCGGCGGTCTGTGATTGGGCAGATGTCCTTCATATCTTAGTTTTAGCCAATTAGGGTCATCGACAGCTAGGTTTGACTTAGGTTCGATCCTCCCGATCGAACTTAATTTCAATCGGAGTCCTATTTGCATCCAAACTCCCAAGTCTTCATCACCTCTGCAATGACCTGCGTCTCCTCCATCTGCTTCAAGAAAGCCTAACGAAGCAGGATTCGTCAACACCAAACGAACGCGTAGCGGTGGTGTTCTTCGTCTTGCCCGCGTATGTACGTCAGCACCAAATAATCAGATGGAGTTTGCAACAACACGAGATCCCTCGTCATCTAAATTTTCAGACCAAGTAGATAGGTCGTGCGATTTTGAGCAGTCTTGCCACCGAGGACGGTGCGTGTGCAGTTTGCGCATGCGACCAGAGTTCTAGCGACCTCCTCCCACCTAGTCACGACTCGTTTGTGGCGCTTCTTATACGGTTTAAAAGCCAGTGCCAGCTTGAGCAGCAGGATGTCGTCACTCTCGCTGAATTTCTTGCGCTTTCCTTCCATGCTCGTCGGTTTGCTTCCCTGGCCTGTAAAAATGAACGAGATCACGGGGACAATGACACGAGGTGGTTCGCGGATTTTTGATTGTGATGGCCGCTTCCCGGATTCCCTCCCGCCGAGTCGCAGAGGATTTCTGCGGGGGAAGATCGAGTACCTAACGGAAAGGGCCATATCTTGGCCCTGCTATACATCTCAAGGCGGTCTGGAGTTCAAGCATCTGGGGTCCAGAATCTGGGACGAGACACCAAGCCTGGAGCGGAAGTCTGGAGCCAACCTGAGACTGGAACCCACTTCTGAGTCGACACCGATCCAGACCCCATACTACGACCCAGACTCCCGTCCGAGAAAGTCCAACCCATACTGAGCCGAAGACGAACCAATTCTTCCCCGAACTTCAAGGATGAGTGAACCCAGGCACGAAGTGCCCCGTGATTCCACCGATGGAAAGTCGCAATTGCACAAGGATTCTCAAGGAAGGAGATCAAGATTCGAAAGACACAGCGATAGCATAAATTCTAAACAGAGTTCGTTTTACGTTTAAGCGCGCAAGTGCAAAAGCGGCAGGGTGAACAAGTGCTCCAAGAAAAAAGTAAATTCGTTTTAGTGACGGATCTGGGAAGCCCCCAGGCGTGAACTCACTATTTCATATTTCCCCATTGCATTGGAGTGTTTCTGTATACTCTTGTGCATTTCATATCTGCGGAGAGAGCAAGGACCCCCCTCTCTGAATTGCGAATTGTTTCGTCTCTTCATTGGGACGTGGTGCGCGTGTGGTTTTCCAGAATTCCCTGGATTTGAACTGTGATTGACTCGATTACCGGCTTTGATCAGAGCCGAGAGGAGTGCAAGAAGTTATTGTGTGTTGGCCAGTTGTCTCGGCCAAACGAAAGAAGAGAGACAAGAAGTGTGTGTGTGT